>UZAN01044406.1:0-13698 GCA_900618425.1 Echinostoma caproni | reverse complement strand
TGAGGAACAACAGAAGTCGAAAGCAGGGAACTGCAGTTTAGAGTAAACTCTTATCTACGCATTTCGGCTACTTTGTTGATGCCAACAGTCGTGTGTTTGAATGGCTCCCCGTTGTTCATCGGGACCACTTGCTGCCAATGGAATTATTGCTACCAGAGACAGTAATGGAGGTGGCTTGCAAAACAGATCGTAGAGCTGATAGCTCGGGTGATTGCTGTTTGAACAAATTTCAAAAATACCTAAGAAGTCACCCCTTCAACTATTATCAAATTATTTAAAAACTACGAGCATTCTGAAAAACAAAGCTGACGTCTAACGTGCGTAAACCGGCAGGACAGTTCACCCAATGACTACACAATAAGGGCTTTGGATAGGGAATACTGATTTACTTCGCACAATTTGTATCCGGATATATTTCGCTGTATCTCATCAGCTGCATACTACAGATCGTATAATATAAATGGTCACAACAAATTGATTGCCAGTAATAGGTTCAAAACGGTCAGAAGTTTTACCAAGGCAACGTCGAGATGACCAACGACTCCTTTTGCTTGCACAAATTAGGCTTCCATCTTTGAATCCTCATTACTTAAGTGAACTTCAGTAAACGTCAATTGACGTTGGATAGAATTACCGAGAACGCAGTAGTTTGGCTGAACTGATGCTTTGTCTCACGCAAGTGGAGTGCGATGAAAGAGGCTGCTGGTTTTTGGTCGGTGACCTTTGACCTGTCTCCCATCGGTTGAAAAAAGTGTCTACCTACCATGTGACTTGATCAGACACTATCCATTGAAGTTGCGTTCAATTGGGCCTAGGTAGGTGGCTATGAACTGATCGTGATTGTTTGACGGGTATATGTCGATATGTGTAAGGTAGGATAGGGTCCGCGACATTTTATGACTAGTTCATTGCCGATTTGAGGCGGCGTGCCAACAGCTTGGCTATATTATTACCCTTGAATGGCAACTGCAAAAGAATCTTAAATTTGGGCGGCGCGCCAGACAAGATGGATCAGGTGTGCACAATCTACGAGCCTATTGTACATTGTTCTCGCCAAGTCAAGTTTGCAACTCAGCAGTACAGAGCTGGTAAAATGTAGGTACTTTTCGACCTCGTATATTTACGGTATGCTTATCCGCATGCACTACCACTTTGACATTTGCTTCTCAAAAAATTCAGAAATGCGAAGCTGTTGTCACGTTCGTGCCCGATGGAGAGTTCTTATTACGGTGTATGGTAATGAGTTTGTGAAAAAAGGTCGACACAGTCCTGACCTTGGCAACACCATTAACCTGGCAAAAATGACTGCTTTGAAATTTGAAACATATGTTTTCAGCGCATCTCGGGATGAGACGCTTCAGTTCCGTCACTGGAATTTTTAGTGATGTTACGTCCATGCTGGATAAAAGTGGAGTTCGTCGAAAGACCCGGCGAAATCAAAGCTATAGTGCGCCGGTCTGTCAGTGACTGACTAATATTTTAACCAACCACTTGGTTAGTTTGGATTGAGGATAGTAAGTGGGAGTTAGTAACTATGGCCAATCCACATGATAAAGGTGTGAAATTTATGGCTGAAATAGAAAGACAGCAAGGGGCTAGTTGTATCTCTGGGGCCGAATAAGTGAGAAACAAGTAATAGGGAGTTGCTTTTGATAGAATAATCACTAAGGTGAGTTTGATTTTCGCGTTCTATTTCGAAAGCACTAAGCCCTAATAATCTTACAGGTAGATGCTGATAACTTGTACTCTAGCACAACCCAACAGCCCTAAGAAGCGAAAAAAACTTAGTTAGCCCGGACGCTGTTCAGTCTAGGGGACCAGGATTGTATTCTAATCAATATTCGCGGTGGTAGTAGTAGTGGCAAAACTATTAGAAAATCATTGACGCATAATAATTCTGTGGTAACCACAAACCTGATATATGTGCACACGTAAAAGATCTGATGTCTCAATCGCATTTCCGGATAATCTATCAGACTGCGAAGAAATTCGATAGCGAGAACCCCTTTGCTGTTTGAGAAAACCTTGCGAACAATAACCCCGTGTCAGTTTCACTTAGTGTTGGATTCTCATGAAGCAGACGTACACATTTGCCCGCTGGATCTCTACCAACAAAGATGACGATAAACCGAATTACTAGTCAAATAGTTAAAACTCGAGCATGTTGTATCTCGGTTCATATTTGATCACTAGTCAGGATGAGAAGACCAGATTTTGGTTGCTTTAGCAGGATATTGTGGCGAGGATAAATCGGTGTCATATTCTTGAATAAAAATTTTGTATGTTTTCTTCCTGTTCTCCGATTTTTTTCTTGACATCAAATAGGATTGCACAAAAGACATTTGGTTCAAGTGCGTTGGGACTTGTCACCAGTAAACACACTGTGTCCCGGACAAACTCCTGGCGAATTAGTGACGAAGATGAAAAAGTTGTCCAGTGCTCGTTGTCGGTCATCCTAAATAATTCCATCTTTAAAAACATGCACTCCACATGTGAGCAATTAACGTGCTTTCAAGGAGTAAAACTCTACATGCAAGACCAGTATCAGTGCCTGGCACGTGTACACATGAAATGGGTTAACTCAAAAACGACATCCCGGAATGCACACAAGTTTGAGATATCAAAGTTTGCGTAATCTGACGAGATCGAGAACAGACTTTGCTGTACAGTTTCTTCGTTGCTCTCCTACGTCCGCTGTCACTGTATGTATCCGAACTAAACTGAGACAGCTCACTCTCACCATTAACGGAGAACAGATCACTGGCACAAAATTCTTTATTAGTCTAGATACCGATAGACTCACTATCTGAGTATCGGTAATTACACGCAAGCACGCACGCACACAAACAGGTATACAGTTGTGGATCAACTAAGATGTGCTGAAAATGAAAACATCTGATGTACGGAAAATAAATTTTATTCGTCAAGCCATTCGTTATCCTGAATTTGCTTGATTCGATAGTGTGCATGGGGCGATCGGATAAGTTGTCGAAGTGAAAAATCCTTTTCCCAAACTGGGTTCATGAATTTTCGGTTCGACCACTACATGATCCCGACAATCCTGACGCTGATCAATGTGATAGTTTGCTAACGGAACACGCTCCTCTGGAGATGGCTGTTTGTAGGCAAAAAGACAGGGTAAAGTTATTCGTGGACCATCCGGACCGATAATGGTTCCTTCAGGATCGATCAGTAGGCCAGAACCAAATCCGAGTTTTTTTATGACCGAATCACTGCCAATTGGATTTGGCTGATTCTGTGGAAGTAGTTCCGCTTGAACAACAACTTCATAGGAAACGTGAATGGGATACTGAGAGAGAACAGTTTTACCCAAACACTTCTGACAGAACGGTGCCAGCAAATTCTGTTTAGCATGCTGTTCGTTTACATCGTCATCTTGGGGGTGAACATCCAAGCAGTCGATGGATGTGTGGTAGGGTTCTTCTGGTGGCATCCAATCGCTTCGTTCTGGTTCACCGGGACGGCGCTTTCGATGCACACACCGACAGTTCCTATGTGGATCACCTGACCACACATTTTCCCACATATTTTCTGGTTCATTCAACGGACGCATTACAGTAAGCTGATTTCCAAGTGACAAGAGGTGATCAAGCACACCACTAAACGAAGAGCAGGCCACGGATCGACGCTGGACTTGGTTTACCGGTACCGGTTCGTGTCGAGGAGGGTTTTGTAAAGCGAACTCCTGCCCCGGTACCTTTGGTAGCCGTATAGCCCATGCCTCGTGCATATTGGCCAAACCACTAGGGCGAATGGGACCTTGTGCCGTACTCAACAATTTACGAATGCTTTCGTCTGTAGGCCATGGGTTCAAGGTCACACGGACCGTGCTGTTTTCTGTGCCCGGCAATACGGGCATACCAGAAATCAGACTATTATCTGTCAGACAACGACGACATATCAGTGAACGCCATACACGATTTGCACACGCTTTAATGCGCAAACATTGATGCACTTCCACGATTATGCGGTGAATAACTCGAGCAGATGAATTGTGATATTTAATATCACATTGTATGGGTTCACCCGGAGCGTACACGATACGATCCAGTTTAGCCAGAAGGGTAATTACTCCAGCATCAAAACCGGTTCGAGGACCCACGGCCAGGCAATAATCCGTAAATGATTTCGGTGGATTCATGTGTTCGATTGCTACCAATCGCGGCAGGTAGGACAGTTTACGTATAGTCATACATGCGATATGTTCACTTTTGGGCTGAATTGACGGATTCGGAACCACATAGGCTCGTACGGTCCAAGAGATTCCATCGCGCGGAGCCCGCTTAGGTCGAGGATGCCATGGATAGGCATCTTTATGAAACAGATCCTTATTCCATTGGTGGGCCTTTTTAGCTTTGCTTGCTTGGGTTTTTTTCTTTGGAATCGGATCACCCAGGTGACGAATTTTTGGTTCGTTTTCCGCATCAGAATCTGTAAAATCGCTCGGCGGATCCGGATCGGAATCCGACTCATGATGGCCAAATCCGAACACGGCCTGATAAAACAATTGCATCCGATTGGGTGGAGGTGGTCCACCATCTGGCCCCGGTCGAGGGCAGAATCTCAAATAGACAGAATCAGGAGTACCGTTGATGTCGAAACGGAACACAAAGTTATAGTTCACAAATGGATGATCCGGATGACCGGATGATTCAACCGCTTTGGTTTGTGGAACAAACGTCCTATTGCGGCGCGTATTTCCAGCCGTGCCAAGCAACACTCCAGAGGCGGTGAGATTCTCATCGATCATTGCTTGTCCGCTAACAGGACCACCGAGCTTGTTGTAAAGACGTCTTGTTCGAAGAGAATAAGATTTAAGATCGCTCGGCGGGTGTCTAAATACCTTAGCACCTTCTTTCTGATAACTTCTTGGTGGATTAAGTTGTCGACGACGTCTAAATACGACCTCGTTCACCTCACAATCAAACGAGTCAAGCTCAGACCGAGCGTATCGGTAGCGTGCAGAAACTTCGACATACAAGTAAGACCCGATTTCCACCAACCATGGATTAATATGAACTAATCCTTCAATAATACCGTGATGGGAAGGTTCAAAGTCGTCTGTGGCATCGGGAAACGGTGGGCCTCCACATTCGGGGAGCTCCGTAACCTCAGATCCGGTTTGTTGTTTACGTTCGTATACTTCAGCTAAATTACTCCAAATATCACGATTGGTCAAATAGAGACAAACCGCCTGAGACGGGGACTGTTTGCGAAAAACTGGCAATGCAGTTCCTTCCCGATATCGNGTGGGACGCTTAGAGCCACCATGCGCGCGCGACAGGTGATGGTCTCGTGTTTTGGTGGGGGTCTCTGCGAATAACTTTTGAACGGAACCGATCGATCGCGAGTGGACTGAGGCCATTTGAAGGCGAAATACGACAGACCAGTTGCGCTAGCATTCGACGAAACAAATCTGATCGCCCGTGAGAAAATGCAGTTAGAACCGTTAAAGAGCTGTGGTGAGGTGGCAGTCCATTCAGGTACTGATCAAATAACAGAAAACTAAGCAAGAGACGGAAAATTGTACATGTGGACACAATGACCACGGCTTAAATTGAATCAACCTTTTTGAGGACATTTTTCGCTGGACAGTGATCCGGAAAAAGAATTTTCCCACTCGAAAAACGTAGGACTATGTAAAGACCCTCACAGTGGAATAATATAACGAAAGATTATGATGGGAAAATTTGGTGCAGTCCAGCAGGATTTTGATAGTAGCCTCAATACAGAGATACAGATGGTGTTATGTTATAAAGGTTATTTAGTGATTCTTTAGTTAAGCTTTTAGTTACAACATTTTGGAAACCGCTCTCTACAGTACGAATAAATGAAAATAACAAAAGACAAGACTATAATCGAATATCGCCCAGTTCTGTGTACCGATGCTTAATTGATAGTGTGCGGGTACGCAAACCTCAATACAGTTGGTCTACCGAAGTAAATGGGGCTTTCATAATCAACCGAATCAGACCCCTCCTTTAACAAAAGAAAAGCTACGATTGTTGATCGGGGACATATGTATGATACAACTGGGAGCCCGAAAAACATGCTTGTTGTCGATGGGTCTTTCCACTGACATTGAAGGCTTGCCTAAATTGGGCCAACACGCAGTGCACTCTACATGAGGTTGTACTACTCTGAGCTTCAGTCAAAGTTTGCGTGGTTTGGCACAGTGTGTGCAGAATGCGAGGGTCGGGAACGCAGAAGTAATCATGAGTTAGAGTGGGTAGATTGTCTTGGTTAAGTATGCGCAGGAAACACACCAATCGGTGCTTCGTGGCGAAAGAAAGCACGTATAATATTGAAAGTACATGGAGCTGAGGTGTGTAAAAATACGTGACGTGGTTTGGCCTATTAATTATCCCTCTTGTGCTGTATTGGAGTACAAATAATCATGTTTCCCCTTCCTCCACCGTACCATATGGATATTCATGACGTGCATTGATCAATCATGCAAGCAGATGACGAAGTTCACTTCACTTCATTTCACTATCCGTTGTTGATTGTGGTGATGACGATGGTGCACGCCAGATTGAAAAACCTTGAAAGAAATACTCATCATTAATGATTTGTTATTCAGACAGTTCAGCTGGTTGGTTGGTGGGTTACCCAATTACCCAAAACACACATACCTTACTGGTTCCACCAGTCTTCGTGTCTTGTGGTCTCATTCGTTGGCGGACTTTTTAGAACGCAGAGCACTGATAAATTCGTTAGCTCTAATACCCTTGCCGTTTGAGAAACGATCCGCAAATTCTTCAGTCGGTAGTTAGGTGGTTGACGGCTTTATTTTATCACAACAGAGTCACCGGGTTATAAGGCTTTGGAATGAAAGGCGGGTAACCAGCCTGGTAGTGATACCGCTGACTGTTTTCGACTGTCATTCGCGATAGCCTTAGTTGATGACGGGCCAGGCGGGCACATCAGGAAGCTTGCCACAGACATTTTCAGCTGTTTTCAGGGAACACTAAGTACACCGTATGCTCCGAAATCAACGTTGAGCATCCACGAGAGCTCATTCACTGAAGAAATACTGTAGATATTTTACACGTAACCAACGATACAAAAGTCGACAGAAGTACCACAACATATGGAATCTCCATAGGTTTTAAGGGAATGTTACTTCCCAGTTGCTCATAGCGAAAAAAGGAATAACCTTGGGGCTGCTACCCAATGACTTGAACAAAGCAACAGCACAGAACTCGAAGCCCACTATCCCTCGGAAGTTGATCGACCCACAAACCCTTTGAATGGGATCAGATAGCCCAGATGATCAACATGCTTTGATGCTCGTTCAAGCCAACGGCCATAGCCGGAAGCAGTCAAGTGTATTTACGGTTTGTACTCCTATTTTATATCACTCGGAAACACTTTTTTGACAACTCTATTAGGTGAATTGTTGACGGTACATTGACCACTCACTTAGGTGGTAAAACAACTCCGCCGCATGAAGGCCGTGAATACGGATTCCTCTTCAAAGTTCGCTTGAGATTCTCGATAATCTAGAAGCACTTTGCGAGGTGCAACGGATGGATGACCAGACAACATCACTCCCGACAACAGTGAGGCTTTCAGAGGAAGAAACGCCGATCTCTTCATAAGTAACCACATGCGTGACGGTTCTGTCTGCGGCTTGGAGACTCACTCGATAACTTATAGTCCCGCTTGCCTCCGTGTATCAAGTGTTATGAAGAATCAGCAACCAGAATCAAGGACTTTTTCCAATTCAGGAGCCAACTCTCACCAAAGACTCCGTCTAACGACCACAAGCAATCTCATATTTTCTTGGGATTAGAACCTCGACGTGAAACATATTACTGAGTGGAGTTTGAGGGTTGCATTGTGCCAACTCAAGATGTAGTCCGCAATTAACATTATAGGTTAAGATAAGAGGCGAACATCGAAGTGGAGTAGAGCGGGTTAAAAGTAAAAAGGAAGTAAAAGAAATAATGTCAAACATGCAATCAAAAAGGCATGCTTTTACCGGAGGGAACGTGATCGTAAACTTAACGAGAGGCAAGTTAGTAACAATATCACTGACACCATTACAGGACGCAATAACACCACAACAACAAAATGGATCTCAGCAACAGGAAGTTGGGCGAATGAGGCTCTCACAGTACAGGTGAATGTGGTTACGACCTTGCACCGGTTTCACCATAACGGCAGATCAGAGTTGTTTCGTTTATCAAATACGGAATCCCGTCGTGAGAGCCGGAAGTAGCCAATCACCAACTGTATTGGGGTGGGAGGTTTCACGTCAAGCATTTGGGTCTATTGCTACTATTGATTATTTTCACCCGGCTAAAAACCAGAATCAAAGCACTAATATAGAGGTTGTAGAAAATCACTTGTAGGTCAAAAGATAACACGGAGACGAGGAATGAAGAAGNNNGTGTACAGTAATTAAGTAGAGCATATCTCCCGACCTCCAGGCTGAGATCCAGAAGATTCTGTAACTGGTTGGTCGGAGATACCGAAGAATATAGCAGTAAACCGACAGCAGCGACGATCTTGTTGTCATTTTCACCAGACAGAAATGCTTGAAGAGGTGTGTGTGTTGTGCAGTTAGACCACAGAAATTCACCCTCCCTTCGTTAAAGACAGGTTTATTCCCCCCGTCGACTTTGCACATTCGGACTTACAACGTACATATTGTAAGTCTGTCAATGATCAGTGAATTTCGCTGTAGAATGATGATAATTATCATGACCAGTATGCAAATTTGATGATGATTTGAAGTGTTACAAAGATGACTGATCAGTTAACCGGTTTTCGCAGAAACAGTGTGCATTTGGATGAATATTGGATAGGCATGTGCAAAGGAAGTATAGGAAACCGGTATCTATATAAAAGGAAATGAGAGATGGATAACTAAAAGCAGTAATCTGCACAAAATGTCAGGCCTGGTAACCAACAGATGAAAATCGCTGTTAGGTACAGAGTTGCTTTTGTCCAGGTGTAACCGCAATGGGTCAAAGATTGATCAATGTTCAAACCAAAATAACTAGCTCATGCAGTTGAACAGTGAGACCGGTTGAAAAATTGAACGGCCAGGCATGGGAAATCAGAGGTAGAACAAAGAAAAAGGAACACTTACACTATCTGTGGTCACTGCCTGATCAGTCACGCTGCGCCACAGCTGCACTGTAGATTCACCCAACCTACCACCCTCGGCAGTATGTATAATCTCTTCGTACAGACGAGAAACTTCGGAAAGAACAGTGGGCGAGGTAAGTCTATTGGAACCGGCTAGATCACCAATGGAACCATTTGGGGCGGGACTGTTGACTTGTGGGGTTGACGGTATGCCATTTGGAGCAGTGCAATCTTCTCTTACCCGAGTACAACGCTCATTTAGACGATCCGGAATGTAAATAGGTGACAACTGAGGCTAAAACAAATCAGATAGAGCAGAGGGGGGAAAGAACATAAAAGATCTGGTAATGTACCGCAACGACAAAATGAGCTGCCCTCCAAAAGTCACATTTATTCCTAGGGTACAAGAGAAGTTGTTCCAGTCCAACGAAAAGCTCCTGTGAACCCATCTCCTGGGAAATTCCCAGGCACTGCAATGTGGTGACGAACGTATTTTCATTAGCTAACATTAGGATCGATCACACACGAGTGACTAGTTGAGATAAGGGATCTGGAAAACTCTGAGGCCAAACCCCATGAAAAGGCGTACAAATCGCATCCAGGACACCTTAATCGTGAACGTCACGATTGGGTAATCGGGTATGGGCACCCTAGACACATGAACATGATTGGAAACAAAGATTATGCTAACCTGGAATCACAAAACTATTAAACACTGAGACGAAGTAGTCTCCCATTCCTTGAAGACAACTTTCGTCACTTGCTTTCGTAGAATATATTCATAAATATGTCACATAAAGTATCAGTGAAATTGGAAACGTATCCACAGATTGGGGAGAAATCTCCGGATGTCTTTGTAACAAGTTGGTATTGCGCAGCAGTAATGCAAATCACCAAAACATCAAGCTTACCACTCGTTTGGTACTCTTTCCATCAGTCATTGTCTTCTCTATTGTTTGCTCACACGCTTTACGCCGCTTACGTCGCGAGACATTTCGAAACATAGAGCGCCGAAGACGAACCGGAAATCCGGGAGCAACATACGGGTCCGGACTCATATCCTGCCCGCGAAACCAGCGCGGGATGAGATGAAGCAGAGAATCCAATCCGAGGTTCGGACGGGAAGGTCTGGACTGCTTTTGTGTGGCTGGAATTCCTTCATTCACTGAATCCTCAGTTGAATTCGGAATGACGTCAAAACCTTGTGAGTCTCGTGGATGATCGGATGGTCGAGAGGATTTGCGGCGAATTTTCGAGAGACTAAAACGAAACCACTTTCGTGTTGAATCACGCTTGACTTTAGAAGGCTTGACATTATTGCGTGCATCCCCGGGTGCTGAATGCACGCTTTCGCAGCGCGTGTACGAATAAGCCGAATCGACAGAATCAAACTGTGGCGGCCAGTGTACACCGGGTTGGATGAGGTTTTGTTTCTGTAGTACATTACTCCCCGCGCTATGACTGCGCATCACCCACCCCGGTGGACCATCTCCTCGCGGAGTGAGAGCATTTTGAACCAAACTGTGTGCTTTCAGCTGTGACGGAGTGCGAGAGGGAACATCCAACGCAGGTAGGCTGTATTGTCCGAGGCTAGCGGAATTCGAGAAGGAACTCTGTTGACGTTGGAACGGATCAGAACCTTCAACTTTGTCGCAAACAGGTTGAGGTTGACTGTCCAACGGAGGAAGTTCTATTACGGGCAGAGGGCATGGAGAGACCAGTTCTTCTGTATCTGACGGTTCCTCAGTATGGCAGAAGACAACTAAAAATGGAAAGAAAAATAATGTGAGCATGAAGCAAAAAAGGATTTAACACCGCTCGTTTTGCAGGGCAATCTCTCGTCAAGTTTTATTTTATTCGCATTCTGAGTCTAGGTAGCGAAAGTTGGTACTCAAACCGAAATGCATCAATTCTCACGATGCAGTAGTAGTTTGCATGAGAAGCAACCCTATTTTAGGCTTGGAGACTGATTTGAACATCCCAATCTTCCTTTCACTTCCTCAACCAAATGGGCAATCACAAGACGACAACGAAAACTGTCACACGAAAGTGCATGGTTAATGATTATAAAATCTGAAACTTTTGGCTTCTTTGACACAACTCTGGATGATAATAAGTGAGCATTACGGGCGAGCTGGAAGCAAATAATGTGTAGTGATGAACGGTGTAGCCTGGTAAAAACGCAGACAGATCGTAGAACTAGCCCATTCATTGGATACTTCTGTTGTCTTGTCCTTACGAATTCGTAAACACCAAGGTATGCGCACTGAGCTTAGTGCATGGGTCTCGTCCCTTGGGTGTTCCTTGAGTCCTTCATGACACTGCAATTCCAGAAAGAGGCCTGTATAAAGGAACAATATGCAGACCCTAGAGCCTATTAATTTGCGCAGACAATAAAATAACAAAAAATATCGAATCAACGCAACAGTGGGTTAACAGTATTGATCGTCGACTATGTACCTAGGGGTGAACGTTTCGGCCTACAACCCGCTGGTTGACGGTTTGAGTTTCATCAGAGATACTGCAGTCCTGTACTGTTTCTTGCCATCCCCATGCAAGAAGTATCCTCAACGCACTGGTCCATTCACGTTCATTTTGACCGTAGGTTTCAGTAAACCACGAAAGACATCTGCACCAGGTATGTTCGTCATGAGGATGTAACGGTTCAGGAAAACCAGGTGTAAGATTATATAAATTCGAGGTCGGACGGACTCACTCGTACGGATGTCGTATAGAGTTTCAAATCAGTTGAACAACCTTACCAGGAAACACTATTTGGATTAAGTATCAATCAGGATACTATTCAAGGGAGAAGGATAAATGATCCACAGAGATCCCAAGTTTTTTTCGATCGAATAAAGCAACCTCATCTATTCCATCACGAGACTGCACCTTGACGTGGTATGATGGCTTGTGCACCTCTCTGACCCAACGAGCTACACAGGAAGGCTTTTGTCAAGCCGAAGATCTGATCACGCCTGGAAGGTCGAAGGATGGAATTCGGACGAAGATCAGTCTCCTGGTCCTCCAGGTAGGGGTTTTAACTAGAATTGGCGTTTCAGTCGGTAAATGATGGTGGGGGAGTAATTGATCCAAGTAAATGGGCCTCCACCTCGCTTCTTGCGGTTCTTGTCAGAACTAAAGGCTTTGGTTGAGAACCCTAATCGTTCTCCTGCTTAGTGACTAGACACCCTAGCAGTACCCGCCCATCAAACCCCAATGCACATGCATTGCGAGTTTGGCAGTGATCAGTGAAGTTAGCATCCCTGTATTTCGCTGTACGATTATGACGATGATGATGATGACCCCATCTATTGTCCATGATGCATACTCTACTGAAGTGTCACATTTAATGCAATTTTTCTTTGGGTAAGTGAACGGGCGTCTGGTGACTGACTTAAGGTGACTGTAAAAGCAAATCGTCAAAAATGTGGGCCTGCTTCTGATGATTACACACAAATAAATTTAGTGGACATCGTATTCAAACTAGCCCGTAGGAATATAGTCTCGAACTAATACAAGGTCTTTCTCCCACTGTTCATCCAAATGGGCAGCCAAAAGACAGCAACCAAAAGCGGCGCACGAAGGTGCATGGACATTGGCTGTATAAAAAAACTGAAAACTCGAGGTCATACAAATTCAAACGGCAATACAAGAGAATTAAGAACACTGCGATGGAATGTAAAGTTCGGAATAAATACTCTTCCCCATAGCTATCGATATACATGTACGATACTGATACTATGTGAAATGTATTTCCAAAATGAGAGTCATGTTGCACAAGTTCGAAAAATGCCTGTCTTGAACCACAGATTACAGTGTACATCTTGATATTACCCATCTTAGTGTAATGAACAGAAGTGAACTAAGCAAAGACCGAACAGGGCAGGTGTGGTTAAAGAAATCATATCTGGTTTCGTGAGCAAGTTATTATTGGAATACGTAGAACAAATAAAACTGACCTCAAATCGGAAGAAAAACGATTGAGCGAACTCACAAACTGGGTTATTTTGATCCTGATCGCATGTTGTACGACGCCTCCCGGTTTGAAGTAAACGTTCACAGCCAAAAGGTAACGAATGCCGCGTCTCCAGTGGAATTAGCCGTTCTGGCGAACACTGGGCGCTCAGAGCCGATCTCGATTTTCGACGTATTTCACTCACATCCGTACCACAAAGAGCACAATGGTCGTTGGACAATTTAACTGGACGCGCTAATCCAGCCAAGCTTTTTCGGGCCTAAATAGTCACAAATGAGCCATGTGGATTAGGGAACAAATGAGTAGATGGACTTACCCGATTCAGCGGATCACCTAATGCGAACTTTTTCCGTAGTGAATTAGTAACCGGAACGAAATCGGGAATAGCGTTTGTGTCGCCTTGAACAGCTATATCACACACCTCCTCTTCCATGACAGCATCATCTAGAGACTCGAAATTCAGATAAACTTCTAGCATGTTTAGTGCTTCGTTGGTCACCACTTGGCGTTCATCACTGGGTGACATTGTAATCACAATATGAAGCGCAGACTAATTGGTCAAAAACAATGATCAGATTGGAGAGAATCGGATAATG
>UZAN01044405.1:20506-36447 GCA_900618425.1 Echinostoma caproni | reverse complement strand
TTATGAGTGCACGAGCAATATACGGTACAGGTGAATTGCGGTATGCGTTAATTCGAGATGAAATCCGGCGGAATTGGGACCGTGTTGAATGATGAGAACGACAACGTGTCAGTTCTGTGTGCAATGAGTGGTCAGGATCTGTGAGAATCCCTTCAGCAAATTTCCCACAGGCAGTTACGTGATACTCTGAAAGCCTTAAAGCTGACTCATTCACAGAGCTAGAAGAGACACGACTAATAATGATTAGACCGCGGCGTAATACTTTGAAATCCTGTTTGAGTAAGCCAGGAAAAATGACTGGGGGATAGTAGAGTAAGATGAGGAAAACACACTGATAAACAAAGGTAGAAATAACTGACTGGGATGCACGAAACTGCTTTCGTATTTGAAATGATAGGCGCCGCAGTTTACTAATGCAGTTGTGGATGTGAGTTGATCGATGAAGATCGCTATCTATGGTTACACCAAGATATTTGACAGAGTTCATCCTGGATAAAGGATTGTTAATAATCACTGTGGGGTCTGGCGGATATGGTGAGCGAGCAAAACTATATAAACACTCAACACATTTGCTGGGGTTCAGGGTTAGCCCCGATGAGGAGGAGAATGACAGAATTTGATCAACATTATCGGTGAAGGACCTTAGGTCGGATTAGGAAGAAACAGGTTGGCACGACACGACGTCATCTGCATATTTCAAAATTCGTGCGGAAGCAACACAGGGAATGTCAGAAATGTAAGTGGGGATAGCATAGCTCCTTAAAGAACCTCGGAGTTGTTGACTAAGTATTTCGATGTGGCCTTCCCCAATCTAGTGGTTTGTACTCTATCAGTATAATAGTTGGATATACAAAAGGTAAACAGCTTTGCCGCACCGGAGAATTAATTGCATCAGAACAATAGTTTTTTTCTCGGAACCTGTGAACAGCAGGGTCCTGATGTAAACAACATATTGCTATTCAATCTACGTTGGATTCTGGGTCTTGTCAGAGATATTCTGATCCACAAACATTTCTTCGCTCAATGTTTGTTGTACGGTCTTTGTTAACAGTATTGCGGATACTTAAACGGCTTCAGTGGTCTCACTTTTTTATGTTCCCGTGTATCATTACAATGCGCTAAAGTTGGTACAACCAATTTCACCTTCCCATTGATCATAGTTACAAAAGTTTTATTTATCATATGTTAGCCCATGGGGTTCTTTCCCTCCCATTAATTTACTGCTTTAATTCTCGTGGCACTCGTGGCTTTAACGCTAATCACCTTACAGGTGAGAAAGAGCGAGAGCAGGACATTGGTGTCAATTAAACACCCACCAAAAGCTTTCAGTTCATTCAGTTTATTCACTAGCCAGTATAAGTGAAATATGATTTAGAATGTTGCAAGATTGGTCTTGGACTGTAGAACATGGAAAGTGGGTGGTACTGGTGATGAGAGCTAAAATCATGCCGCGGCTCACTCGCCTCGGATGTCACGTCAGTAGTCGGCCTTGCTATCGACCCTACCAGTAATGACAGGCCTAATGATTATTGATCCGTATTTCAACAATTGACCCTGTAAATCGTGTTCACATAATTACAGTCAACCCGTACCAGTTCAGTGACTTGTGTTTATCACAAACCAGGAGCCTACAGTTATGACAGCACTGATTTTATGTTACGGATTCCATAAATGAATGATACATTTCATCCAATGATTTTTGTCTTTCTGGGGCCTCCTGGGAGTTTCAATTGGCTATCTTGGTGTGCTTGTTAATGAATGTTGTCCACATGCTCATCAACTTTCTTGGTCAATCCCAACTGGTAGAATAAAATATAATAATTTTTAGGAATCTACACTGGCTGTCTTTTCCTGTATTCGCTCCGAACCCCTTTTGGTAAAAGTTGATTTTTCGAATTATCGTTGCTTTTGTTTTGTCACTAATGTTCGTTGCTATTATAACTTTTGTAATTGATCTTGGAATTTCGTCAGCAGATCATGCACACAATGGTCTCAACAATATTCTGTTCCATACAACTCAGTTATAATATTTTTGAGTAAATAATTACGTTCAACGAAGTAAGGTACTTGGAAACACTCCAAATGAAAAACGAAAATCAGTTTGTGTACGTCGCAATCTTCACCGATCTGATTCGATGTATGACAATGGCAATGGGCCAAGTAGTTTCAAAATTAGCCCCTTAATACCCTGAATAACATACGTGATTGTGTCGTAACAACATTTGCACAACCGGATCAAAGGTAAACCAGCTGAATTTGTTTTCAAGTCCAATTTCGTAAACAGTGAAGGTGACCCGTGAGTGCTGTCTGGTCTCCTCAGGTCAAGACAATTTATGGTTTGTATTTAACGCCTTCAGAATGCGTCGATTTTACAAAAGTGGATCGCTCTTACCAATGCATCCCGAAATCTACGTCATCGGTGTTCGACAGGCACGCTCACTCGAATCGCACTCACAATTGACCAAGGCATTTGGGTCGTGTTTCTGATGTTCGATTCTACCGCCTGATTCAATCAGTGTTTCACACGAAATAGTTGAATGGTTAGAATGGTTGATCAATCTGTTATTCAACCAGCCACGAGGTTCAACAGATCCCGAGTAATCTCAGTGAAGTTTTGTGGCAACACTGTTTTCTATAACCTTTGTAACTATGGCAGTAGTTCAACAACCCTCTTAAATCACCCTTATTTTTAGCTGAATAGTTTATTTGATGATCATTATCATGACGACCAATTTCGTCATATGATAACTTCCTTGTTTCGGAAACACTCGATTTTGTGGAAGCCGTTCGTTCCCCATTTCTTGTCAAAATATCTCTCTTACTGTAGTGACGGACAATGACATCCACCTTCATCGTTAGACTCTGCTGCCATGTTGAGCAATTTACATTTTTGTTCCAATAAATCACGATGAGTAGCGACTTCTTTAACAGTAAAAGTGTGTGCGAATCGAGCTATCACTAATTATTTCCCTTTCGGTTTTGCAGATAATTTTAGGTAACTCTTTTCGGGGCCATGCGGAATTCTATTGAATTGAAGTTGATTTAATGATTGAATGTTTGTAAACGGGAATAGACGAGATCATAAAGATCCCCACTTTTGAATGAGAATTACCCGATGAGTTGTGAAATGTGGGCCATTATCGGCCGTCATGGGCATTGCACAAGCTCATTCATCTAAGTCAGACTAACATATTTCTCTAAGAGGAATCAGATACCTGCTGATTTGTGTATGTAGGAAGCGTCTGATGCAAAAACTCCTTACACTAAAACGTTGCGAGGATTCCACTTCCCGGGCACGGCTCATTCAAATGTTAACTAGAATCTTTTAAGAGCCACATTTATTTCAGTCATCAGTTTGACTTACCATCGTCGATATGCGGCTTAGAGTTGAATGTACGTGGTTGTTAAATAGAAATACATGCGATGCTTTGATTTTATTCAGCATTGGGGAAGGTCACCTGGACCCAGAGCAGGAGCGAAGTGCACTGTGAATAGAATAAATAGTCAAACCCGGGATAGACTAGAATCACATCTTGCACAAGAACTAACCTGTACTTTGACTGTTTTGTTTCGAAAAAACACAACGCTAGACACGCTAGACGCTCATTTGTAGTTTCATGAATGAGAAACGGTGTAGATGTCTCTTTCGCTAGATAGCAACATAGTGGGGAATTAACGATCCCCCAAGGAGTGAAACCCACACCCACGAGTGCCTGGTGCCTCTCAACAATCGAATGGGGGCTAATTCATACAGTAAAACTAGGAACAAAACACTTCAATATAAAATGTAGGTGGAACCAATGATCTATACTTTTGGAAGTGTAAAAAGGAAGCGTATGTAACTGTTTCAACTATACACATACCAAAGGTCGGGGTGATTTCGTTCGTGATATGATTTACCAGATACACCATTGAGCGATATATTACAGAATTACAAAACTCATGTGACGTATTATCTCATGTCTATCGGATCGATACAACTATTTTGCTGTAACCAGAAACTGTGGAATGGTGCACCTTTTGCTGCATCCATTCGCTTATAGGCAGGGGGTCAGAGAAATGTCATATCAAACAATATTTCTCATGGGTTAATTTTGTTCAAATAACATGATCTAAATTCAATGAAAACTTTCATGGAAAAATTGTAAGTAATCTGAGGTGATGAGACTGCTTCCTCTTGTTGCCGATGAAAAATAATTTCACATCAGAGTGTTTAATCACATAAGTAAAACGGTTCCTATTGCTGAGGGTTCTAATAATGAAGTCTGCCGGCTATAATTGTCCAAAGGGGGGTTTTACCAGCGTGCACGATCATTGATATAGTTCATCTGACAAAAGACAAATACGATTATTTCACTGATTCACCGCACCGCTGGAATCGCGTTGAAAAGCGAGTTTTATGATTAATTATTAATAATTTCAAAGTCTTATTCCGTTTTTTGGTAATAAAAACCAGATATCATAGTTCGTTTGCACCAAAGAAGCAGCAGTTTTTCCATATGTAACCAGTTATTGATCCAACACACATTCGTGATCAGAAGTTTGATGAGTCAGTCTATCATTTATGTTTCAATCTTTTCGCCTAGATTTCTTGCTTGAAATTTGAATAAACAAAGCAACAGTGTCTTCACGGTTAAAAGGTTCAAGACATTATGTTCCTCGTTTATCTTAAAGACCTATTCCTTTATTGTAGGAAACATGTGAGTGACTTGTGTTAATACTCATAGTTCCGTTGACAATAGGAATGTAGGAACTACCGAGGATGTTCAAATACATATATACATACTCACAGAGTATGTTATTCAGGCATGAAACCCGTGGCTACAACGTGATTGCAAAATGCTGGAGCGTCCACAAAGGATGGCCACAAAAATGGTCGGTGTTTATACGCAGAAAGATTGAAGTCACTGGGATTATATTCCAATCACTACCGGCGCATCAGAGGAGATATGATTATGGTATAACAAATAATTCAAAACCCAAGCCACCCTTGTCGCCCGCTTCTGAAATTATCACCCAACGTTCATCTTAGAGGACATCCATTTAAACTAGTGGTCTCAAAATGCCGCTTGGAATGCCGGCGTCAGTCATTTGCAGTCAGAGTCTATTCTATCTGGAACTCTCTCCCATCCTACGTCATCTGTGCTTCAACCATTGAGTCTTTCAAATTGAGACTCAATGAAACATTAGCACATCTTACATTCCAACATAAGTGAAGCTACGTGCAGCAGTGGAAGAAGCACGTATCACGTGACATTCTACACAAGGAATTGTGTGTATCACTGTCTTTTAACCACAACATGAACCTATGGGACCAGATAAGCATGAACTTGTAAGTTAATCCCATAATAAATCTTTGAATCTTTGAATATTGTATCTGCTGTGAGACTTAGCTGAATGTGTACCTCATTTGTTTGTTTTGAATTTATTTAACTGCATTTTGTACAACGATTAAGAGATAATTCACGCAAACTGAGCGACATAGTTAAGTTTCACAAAGAAGACAGACAGTTCCTGACTCGTCTTTTTGCATTGCATGTGAAACGTGTTAACTGCCAGAATGTCAATACAAGCATCAGTTCAATAATTGTTTCACACACCGTTCGTACTCAAACAGTGATAGCTATCCGGTATTAAACTTACAATCATATCTGTCTTTTTTACCCCGTATGCCCGAGCTGATGTCACGTGTACGGGCCCGTAGCAGACATAACGATAATGGTTTGAGAGTGGGGTGGGAAGGGACGCTGATGTCACGGGCAGAGAACACCGAATGCAAGATCTAATTGTTTTGTGGAAAAGACTGTGTGGTGCTAATGCTCTTTCCGATACCTGAGTACTGAAGTCCCGGTCTGCGAGTCGCTATTATGCTGATTAAACATGTAAGGTATGAAAAGTGTGACTAGTGACCGAATTCCGAATTTTCCCGGGGCAGTAATGGCTCTTATTCAAAACAGACCAAATAAAAAGATACACACACGCATCAGTGCGTCACGCGAATCGCTAATTTGGTTGAGAGTTCTCTGTGCATACGNCGTGACCACATTTCTCGTCTGGAAATTCCATTCGATACCCTGAAAAATGTAAGAGTACCGTGTTTCTAGTATTGATACAAATATGGAATGAAGGCAATTTTATGTAATATTATTACTGTTGGAAATAATTTTATTACAATAACGAAGCAGAATGCTGAAAACAGAACGGAATATAACTATCCTTCTGTGATGGTCACAGTAAAGTAATATTAATCCGCTTCAGACAGCCCTGTAGGTCGTGTGTGTTCGAGTGCGTTGATGAAACTGCTTCCCAGTGACTTCGGCCGATCGGGGTCCTCATTTGGTATTTTCATTATCAAATAGGTATTCAATACTTGAAATCAATTATTTACATGAGAATAGTGGAGGACTTTATTTAATTATATGTTGATTACTATCGTGTATAGAGTAAATGAAGTGTGAGCTGAAAAGCTGGGATGTATCAAACAGCTGTTTTGGTCTGATTGGGTCTTTTCAGCGGTGCACATCGATCGACCAACTAGGGGATCGAATCCGCGACCTCATAGGTAGAACGCAAGCATACTTCACATTCTATGTAAGTCTTTTAAGGTATTACTCAATGTGATCTACTGCAGAATAATTCGAGGTAATTACTTTTTACTGTTTTCCATATGCTTCTAGGTAAGTACAGTTCAGCTCTGTGCCAGTTTTTACTTTTTAGCCCTTCTTTGAGAACTCATTTCAAAAGAATCGCAATAGATGTACAAGTGTACCCAACTAAACATCAACCTGGCCGGTTTGTAGCTTTTCTACCTGAACAACACTAGTTTTGGTGAGGATTGTCAATTACCCCATGTGATCTGGTGCCCAGCTTTGTGAATCACCATAAAAACCAAGCCCCTTAGAGCAAAGTGAAACACTGTTGTCCAAAAATTGTCACCGTATCTATTAAAATGTTTTTTATCTTGGTAAAGAATAGGCTAATATGATTGCCAGGTGCATTTATATGAAGCCACTATCCGTTGCAAGCGAGGTGATATAGCGCATGAATTACATGTATATTGAAACTAGTGTGGGGAACAACGCCAGAGCCGATGTGTCGCCGGCATAGAAAGACCTCTGTTGTTCATGCACGAACTTCTTTCCTGATTCAGAATTCTAAACGGGCAATTTTCTACTGTTTTCGAGACCAAATTAACACCACCCTTATTTTCAGGTTCCGAAACATTGCTGTAGTCTACATCCTGTTCCCTCAGGATTTCAATGTTTACAGTCCTGATAACAGCGTTGGTAGTTCATATGTATTTTTACTTGCGCCCAATGCTACAGCAGACTCTAATATCCACAGTTATTTAGGTTTTATTTTGATTGTATTTATATCTTATGACTACATTACGTGTTCACTGTCTGACGAAAGGTAACCGCATATATATGAATTGGATGCAGATGTCCTCGGCAATTGAACGAGGACTATAGAACAGTTCTCTCAGTTTATCAGACCGACAACGCACGTGAGAATATAATCCAAACATCGAATAGACCATTTGCACACCAAACCGAATTCATATGTTTCTTCTTCCCAGACTACTAATAAATGGAAAGAACAATGCATCCTGGAAAACTACTCGAGGCATGAAGATGTTTGATCAATCGATTAAGTGAATCAAGTCCAGAAAAGTTTTTTCTTACTTCGCAATGAGGCACAACATTTTAACTTGACGTAGTATTGAGAATTTGCAACCAAAGGAGATAAGCTTAGGGGAGAGTTGTATCATCAAAGATACTTGTTTACACTGAGAAAAACAACATTAAACATCACATCTGCCCTGGGGTTTACGCATTTGTGATTTAAGGAACTGAGTAAACTACAGTAATCATGTCACAGGACAAGAATTTTGGGTTCTAAAATCGATAAACCTAATGGGAAACTGAACTTTACTCAAGCGAATTATACATGTAACAAGAAAACAGAATACAACGATTCATACATTTTCATTTTAGGGGTAACAAAGAGAGCGACAGGCGAAGTGCCACGTTTATCATTTGTGATTCTGAAGCCCGATTAGCAGCAACCACAGTGCGAAAGGCTTACAAACAATCGTAGCATCTTTGCTAATGCGTATTTACACAGGGCTTTTAAACTCGAGCATCCTGAACTTCCATCATGCGGGATAAATGGAACTGTGACTCTTTGGGGAACCGTGGAATAGACGTCTGATCACTAGTTCACTTGAGAGATCGACTATACCTAGAGCAAAATGTTTTATGGTTAAGTTCCTTTATTTGTGATTGTGTAAAAAACAATAATCAGAATTTCAACTTTCTGGCAGTCTACTGTTATGATACCACAAAGCGGAAGATAATTGCTCATTGTTGATAACGGTCAGGATATGATTAAACTGTCATTCATGCAACAAAATATCTAATTTGGAACATGTTTGCAGAATTCCCACACGCACACAGATAGTTGATGGAACAGTCCACTATCGAATGCGTACTCTTCTATTCACCATACCGAATAGCAGCAGTTTGCTCCAACTGGTCATGTTTATTTCGGGTCGTTGAATGAAACGGCTGATCGCATCTTTTTCGTACCACTCACAAGTTAGTAGTATATCAAAACCCAACTTTAAAAGGGTCAAAATGGTGTTCGGATGAAAATTGCAGACAAGACTTTTGTTCGGGTTACACTAGAATTGGATAATTATCAAATCACTACCACTAGCATTGGCAATATGAACAATCCCCAATATTTTCCAGTAAGATCTCTTGTAATTGAGGATCGCGATTTTATTTTCTTAAACACTTTCACTTTCAGACGAACTAGGCAAGATTGAATGCCTCAAGTAGATGGTAAGAAAACCAGTGTACCGTAACCTAACATGAATACTTTTAACCAGGGACTGTGGGAAGTGATCTTATATATCTCATTAAATCTCACGTTTGTATATGCCATTCCATTTATCATAGTTAATATCCCAGGAGGAAAAATAGAGTAATTTGCTTAATTAGTTTGTAGGGTTCAACCAAATAAATGAATCGCTCGGACCACAAATTGAGTATAATGATTCAAAGAAGAAAATGGAACCCTTATCAAGTTTGTTACCGGTGGCAATATCATAAAGGACCTTGTTTGTATGACAATGGCGATTATTAACCTACTGGTCGTAATAGTTACTCATTGAAGAATTTTGTTTGGCATGTTTATTGTACTCAGAATAGTAATTAAAATCCAATAGCGCAAAACGTGGACTCGATCTGAAAACCCAGTGAATAGCGCGAACGTAGGCATAAGGAATACGAGCTGCGAATACAACCCATTCTATCTAGCAAATCATATAAATAGATCTCACAAACATCTATCAATTATTGGTCGATTCTTGGATGTCCAGTCGACAACGATGTGATCCGCTTGGTTCCTTTCTTGCTTTCAGCCAGTCCAACTGGCTGTACTTGAGACCACAGGATTGATCGGGTACTCCGTCTCTCAATTGACTCCGCCTGAAACATGCATCCTGGTGTTTGTATACTCGTTGTAAGATCATCATAATATTGCACTTTCTTCAAAAAAAAGAGCATGTGTTCTAATGGAAGGATTTATCTGTCGAGCACGCATTTCCAACATAAAACTGTTTTCTCGTCAAATTGGACTGTTTTGTATCAACACTATCCATTTATTCCACAAACCACTCAGATTCAGAGCACCGCATTCTGGGAGGCCATGTGACTCCAATCCCGTGGGCACTGTTTTCCCTAACTGAGAAAGTCGCTCTGAATTGGGTGACAAATGATTTTGAATTGAAGCTGTCCAGCAGACTCACCCGATCCGAAAATCTTATTGGGCATTTGTGAGGTTAGTTAGAGAGTTACTTCGCCTCCACAGAATATGAATTCACCTACGCTTTTGTACA
Source organism: Echinostoma caproni (assembly GCA_900618425.1). Lineage (NCBI taxonomy): Eukaryota > Metazoa > Platyhelminthes > Trematoda > Plagiorchiida > Echinostomatidae > Echinostoma > Echinostoma caproni. The sequence continues at coordinate 26,540 of UZAN01044405.1, read as the reverse complement.
ACGCAGAGCGCAGAGATATTCAATGGGGTTCCAATCCGGTCTGTAGGCTGTCCAGTCAGTGTTTTTGATGTTCTGGTACAGCAAGCACATTCCTTTGCGCTGGGCTCCATGACTAGAAACATTATCATTTCGGAAAATCATGTTGTCCAATCGACTATTTGGAATCGCAGGAACTACAAACCTGTTCATAGTTTTGACGTGTGATTCAGCTGTTTGACTTCCTTCCAGATTGTGCCAAATGAGATTTGCAGTCTTTAAAATGAAACTCCGAACCGTGACAAATCCACGTATTCGGGTCGATGGTTTGACGACTAACTTGTTGTTACGTGGGTCGTACCAGTAGTGTTTGAGCCCATCAGTACAGTCGAAGTTACACTTTATCTCGGTGCTGCATATCTAACGGGTCCATTCATAACTACATTTGGTGACTTCTAACTCACAAAACGATCATGAATACGACGGTCTTTTATCAATGATCTTCTTCAAGGGCAAGTTTGGTGCAGTGTGTAACACCTACTTTATGCGTGCACGCCCTTTTCGAAGTTAAACGGTTTCTGGGATTTTGACACACTTGCTAGCTGATTTCAAGCAGCACGCAAGAACTGTCTTGTAACTTGCTCAGAGGTATTTCATCAAGTGGCGTGGTCATCTTTTGAAATACAGAGAAGTGGGCCGGTTAAAAAGTTGAGAACTATCCCCAGGATCGATAGATTTTCCCAGCCATCCAGCGAATGATGATTACCAGATCAGACTTAGGGACGGAACTTAAATCGTTTCATCTCAGATAATCGCGTGCCATTCTTACGTTTTGGCACTGTTCAGTATCATATAATTCCACCTTAGCCAACACATCTGAAGGATGACTGATTTAAACGGTTTATGTGACGAGCTACAAGTACACTTTAATTCCAACACTCGGAGTGGGTTTATAGGTATTTCGCACCACCAGATGCATGTTTTCTAGGATAAATGAGGCCACAAAAAGTCCGTTTCTTATGTATCGTATCGTCATTGTAACGTAAGAATTCAATCTGAATCGTTTGGCTACCGAGAAAATTGTGTAAAACCGGGGTAAGATTACCAGCATTTCGCGCACTACAGAAGAATGACAAGAGTCTTTTCGTCGCTCCAACTCCCTGCTGCGGGGATATGTTCTTTTACAAACCAGACAAGTCCTTGACCTCTATGGTTCACGTTGCACTGAAACGTGAAACCGAATGCAGACTGCAAAACAAGCGCAAACCCAGTTCGGAGATGAATCTCGGATGCAACTGACTGACTACAGTCAGTCAGGGACNGACTACAGTCAGTCAGGGACACAGGACTGGAGTTTTCCATTCGACGTAAACAACAACATTGTTATCTGCATTAGAATTGTGCACATAAACACGTACACGTGTACTGAACTTCATCTCAGAAAAGCGGTTAGTAATGTAGGTCACGTTGGTGGGTAATTCTGTTCACAGAACCCAAATACATAGACAGATGCATCCTCCCCCCGTTCGTTGTACAAGTAAGTACACTGGACCACAACCTTATTTCTGTTCTTTCACCCCATCCAGTTGTTGCTGATCCGGGAAAAAGGTCACTGAATACGACAAAACCTGGTGATTATTAGTACTGTATCCGGCGCGTTTACACAAAAGAATATTTGTCTGGTCAGTATGATTGTTTATCTAGGACTGTAGACCTGTGAGGAATGAATGAAATCAACAAACAGTCGGAGGAACGACCGCATAATCGCCTGACTCATTGCCGATCTACGGCTACATACCTATTCGACTCCAGACATTCTGGTGGTGGCCAGGGAGATGCGGGGAGACGTGAACGCAGAAAAGAACACAGACAAAAACAAATCCAACAAAAGCAAAACAAAAATAAAAAAACTCCCCCTCTCGTACCATTCGCCTCGTTCAACTAGTTTGAGACGGAAGAATAAATGAGATTGTGGTGGTCTCATGATTGCACTGTTTTTCTTCTCCATCGCGTTAGGGAGTACTCTTCGAGCGTTTGTTTTTCTTTTTCTGTGTTTTACTAATTTATTCTATCGTAATGTAGTCGTGAATTTCGTGATTGCATAATGAGCAGCTGTCTTTGAAAAGAGGTCATAGACTGAGCGCAATAGTGAATGCATAACAGGTTTTGTTGGTGGTCTGTCTCGTGGCTCGACTCGCGCGGACTGTTTTGAATGCGACAAAAATCAGTGTTTCGTTAAAGACCGTAAGTTTCGTACTTTTGTTTAGGTCAGATTGTGCTCACAGATTGAGATGATTAGCTTGTGTTTCCTAGTGCTGGATGAGTCAGTTCTGGTTGAGCACATTATTCGACCATCTATCTACAAAGGTGAATCCGAATTGATCGCAGAGGGGGGTTTGTTAATAGAACATGCAACTTGGTTTGACTAATCAGGTTTCATTCAATATTTGATAAACTACAGTATTTCAGGATCATAATACAAATATTAACCGAATCTGCTGTAAAAATTCATGTGGTTAATCGTACCTTTATACAAATATTCTGATGTAACAGAAAAGTTTAGACAGAAACGAGTTTTATTATGTATGAACCGTGATCATGCATGCCATGAGTAACAACCACAGTGTGAGTGGGTGATGTAAACTTCAGCTACATAATATGAGGTGAACCAACAAACTAAAACAAAAAGCAAGAAAGGAATTGAAAAAAGAAGTGAGGAGAATTATATTTGGTTGTCATGAAATGTTTTTTAGCTGATAATCCCGGTTTCCATGTGACCACGTGATTACTGAGTGTGAGCTACGTCATTGACTTTACCAACCACTTCGGCGTTTGTTCAATCATCTGTTGTGGTTGGTTCTGCCCATGTATGCCTCACCTCAACTACAGGTGAACCGGTATACAGTGTGTGAGACTGAAATGGATTGCCAACCATGCATACATTTTTCCAAATCCCTTCTATAGGTGGACGTAAAAAGTCGAAGTTGAGCAGCTGAAAATGTGCGGTTCATAGCCGAATTTAGCTTTTGGCTCACATCGTTCACAATGCGATTGATCGCCCTTGAAAGAATGATGGATTTAGACGGCTTTCAGGGAAACATTTGTCTATGGTTTCCCTTTTTGAAATTGTTTACTGTGGATATCATTGGGGGCGGGGGGGGGGCAGTATCTACACTTCTCTAGCTTCCAATCCACGGCTTGCAAACATGGACTGGTAAAAAATCTGTTTCATCGAGCCAGAAACGTGTGTTCCCCGGAGATACTGAGAACAGGAGAATTATTCTAAAATACAATGTTGGTACAACCAGGTTCAGTTCAGTTTGCACAGGACGAATGTGGCTCTTGCCAATCGAGCGTTCTGTTCGGTGTGTTGTCGGCGCATGTTGTTAGCTTCCAACACTGCGAACAGTTGATTTGGTATTTGTGATCCGCTCAATGTAGCCTCGTTTCCAGAACGTTGACTCCTTGGGGGTATGCTGAAAGGGAGGAAAACAAGCAAGGATATCTCCTCGCCTCATTGGTTAGAGACCTCAATTACACATGCGTTTGTATACACAGATCGCATGTGACAGGACAGTCAGTTTGAGACCAATTCCAACATGAAGCCCGAGTTTACTCAATTTCACAAAATTTCGGCAAATGTGGAATTTATTCTTGATGTTCTAACTCCAAATACGAACTTCGGTGAACGTTGCTGACCAACATGCGTCCAGGGCCACCTTGAAGGCTTTAACATTGGCTCAGTTGACCACTTCTGCAGGTAACCTGTTCCACATAGGTATGACCCTGTGTGCGAAGAAGTTGGCCCGTACTTCCAACCTGGCATGGTTCCGCTGAAGTTCATAGCCATGACCTCTCGTGTTTTGAGCACGAGAAATCGTAAACAAGTCAACTAGGTTGAGTCCCGATAGACCTCTTACTATTTTGAAAGTCTCTAACAGATCTCCCCTCACTCGTCTACGCTCTAGCGAAAAGAGATTAAGATCCTTAACCGCTGTTCTTAGATTTCCCCTTTTGCCCAGTCACCATTCAGGTAGCTAGGCGCTGCACTCTTTCTAGACATGTTACAGTCCTCCTGTAATACGACGCCCATGTCTGCACACAATATTCCAGGTGTGGACGAACAATCGATTTATACAGAGGGACAAAACCCTCAGGCCGTCTGCGTGTCACTGTGGCACACAACCTGAACAGCTGCTCCCTAGCCTGATTAGCAGCCTTAGAGCACTGGGTTGATGATTTAAAATCTTGGGTTATAAGAGCCCCTAGATCCTTTATCTGCGGGACCTGCTGCATGGGAGCACCATTAATCGAGTATACCTCAGCTGTCGTTGCTAAGAGCCGACACTTGCTTAGATTCAAAGATAGGTCCCACTTGACCGACCATCGATGGACTACCTCTAGGTCCGTTTGCAGGTTTGACCCTGTCATTTTGACATCATCAGCAAACATGAAACACGGATTTTGGAGATCCTGTGCAAGATTGTTGATGAACATGAGAAAAAGTAGGAGGCCTAGCACTGGGCCCTGGGGAACCCCACTTGTAACCATCTCATCGTTAGAAATGTGGTCACCCTTCTTGACCCAGAAGGTGCGATTACTCAAAAAGGCTACAATCCAGTCCCTGGCTTTACCTGTTATACCTAGGCTCTGAACTTTAAAGCCCAACAATCGATGGCTGACAGAGTCAAATGCTTTACAGAAGTCTAAGTAGCAAAGTTCTACATTTTTCTCCTCATCCATACGTTGAGTAACTTCATCTAGGAGCATAAGCAGATTCGTAAGACATGATCTCCGTTGCACAAAGCCATGCTGTGCTGGTGTCATGAGTCGACTACTAGTCAGATGTAGGCAAATCTTCCTTCTGATCAGTCGCTCCAGGCACTTACACAGCACTGACATTAGGTTAACGGGTCTATAGTTTTCTGCTTTGTGTTTCGGTCCAGCCTTGTGCAATGCTACTACGGTAACTGTACGCCAGTCCTGAGTAGCGTAGCAGTTTGCACTGATTCCCTAAAACGTACAGCCAGTGGCCCGGCTAGCACCCCGGCCAGCGGCTGCACTATGGCTGGATGGATTCCCTCCGAACCTGCTGACTTGTGCTTGTTCAGCGTCTGGAGTTCTCGATGTGCATCTGTTTCACAGATGGCAATTTCGGAAAACTCTAACGTATCAGATGATCTTGCTAAACCCGGGATATCCAAGTTGACTGGAGTCCTATAAACGCTTTTGAAGAACTTAAGTAGTGTTTCCGCTTTATCGCGGTTACACGTAGCTATGCCTCCATCAAGCAAAGCTAGTGCTCGTACACTCTCCCGTGTGCATGCGTTGGCTTGCACGTACGCGCAGAAGCTTTTCGGGTTCTTTTTGACTCCTCGCGCTAAGTTAAACTGGAAGTCATATCTGGCACGCCTTTGGAGATTTGACATCTGTTGCGTGCCCGCTTGTAGTCTCACCACGCTTACTGAGTGCCGTAAAGCTTAAAACGATCCCAGTATTGTCGGCAAATTTTCATTGCCCTCTCTATCCCGGGTTTCTACCATATTGGTTTATGTCTGGGTCGTCCTTCCCTCAGTGGCACGAACCTTTCCGTGAGGCTAGTTAACCCTCCTTTAAATACTTTCCATCTATCTTGCACGGTACACTCCGGGGACGTCGGGTACCAGCTGATGGTATTTGCAGTTTGTACCAATTCCGTGACGTTTATGCAACTATAGAGACGCATGAGAGCAGGTCCGTGCNTAACCATTAGTTTAAAGTGAATAACTGTGTGGTCACTTTTGCCCAACGGTTCTTCCATACTCAGACTAGTTATGCCCGAACAGTACATTGTGACAACTAGATCTAGTACCGAGGGTGTCTGTTGTCTGCGGTATCTTGTTGCTCTTGTCACATGCTGTGTCAGAGCTCTATCTTGTAAAAACTGCAAGAATGCAGCCCCTGGGGATCCCGTAGGTGCATACCCCGTTGACCATGCTACCTCCGGAAAATTGAAGTCACCACTGATGACAAAGCGCTGGTATTTCGCCAGTGTTAGTTGTGGAATCTTAAGCAGCTC
>UZAN01044404.1:25037-36448 GCA_900618425.1 Echinostoma caproni | reverse complement strand
GTCTTACGTATATTAAAACAAGTACAAGTCCAAAGTCTTTATGTGCAATCACCACAACAACCTCGACCCGGTCCAAAACCAGCCTAGTCCTCAAGCGTGCACCGTTCGCATATGGCGGACAATCAGGTCAGGTCAGGTCAGGTTGCACAGAGCAAACAGAGCGAAAGAGAAACCTTACTTCTAGCCGTGTCGGCGAGAGTATGATGCCAGCGAGAAGTTCAGAGACGGTTTTGATTAAACTAATTCCTCCGTGGTTTTCACAGGAGGATCTGTCGCCTTTTTTGTAAATCGGTATGATGACCGATTCACATCATTCAGTTGGAACCTCTTCCCTCTCCCACACTGAGCTCAGGAGTTTGTTAACTCCGAAACCAAGGCTAGCCTCCGTCCTTGAAAGCCGATGGAGACAGCCCGTCTGGGCCGGGAAGCCTCTATTTCATATGGAGGACTGGCATCAACTGGGAGTATTTGCCCAGTTGAGGTGGATGGTGAAAGGTCAGACGTCGAAGGGGGCCAGTCAACGGTCTAGGCGGCGCTGCTGATGGTCAATCATGGTGCCATCAGATTCCTTAATTACCTCACGCCTATTTTTCTAGGGGCCTTATTCCTACTTCGACGGAAAAGCTTGCAGCTATTACCAAAACCGCAGCTTTCTCTATCTCTTTACACTTTCCTACGTACCACTTCTCGCGGTCATTCTTTAAGCTCTTGACGAGACGGTGTTTGAGGGATTTGCGCTCTTATATGTGGCATCGGGAGAGAGAGAGTTCTGCGGACTTTCAGCAAGGCAGCCGAGGTGGAAGAGAGCAACCGTTTGTATTTGGAGCTTTCGGCAGCGTCTGACGTTGCTTTTATCGATATTTATATAGCTTCCTTCATTTGTTTCCAATGTTCATTTAGTCTTTCGCTGACGATTGAGCCGATAGGCGATTAGAGAATTCCGCTTTGAAGGACGATTTGCAACAGTTGCTGACGCTGTATCGTGGATATCCGTTGTCCGTGGCTTTTTTGCGGTTGTTTGCCCAGCGTAAGGAGAATTTGGCTCATATCAGAGCGCGATCCGCATTCACAGGGGTTGATCAGCAAGAACGGCAGTCTTGAATGGACTCCCTCCAGCGGTATCTAACGGCAATGTGGCTGATCTGGGTCCAGCGCAGTGAATAGCTTGGCGGTTTCCATGTAAGGCAATGTCGTTTCTTGTGCGAGAAGTTCGTGTTTGACAGGAACAATCCGTGGTCCGCGCAGAGTTGAAGTAGGCGGTCTTCGCTGTCCTTCTGGTTGGCTGGGATTGCATGCGGTCTGCCAAGAAGCCTTTCTGATTCGAACAGGATCTCATTTGATGACTGAAGTCTCCGGTGACTACCGCGATGTCGTTGATCGAACACTTTGGAGTAATTGAGAAATATCCTTGTAGAATTCGACCTTGATGCCAAATGAACTGCAATCGGTCGGTGCATACACTGATAAGACGAATAAGCATCGACACTTTGTTCTGTAGCTGGTAACCCGTGCAGAACCGTTGAGGTATACAGCGCACATTTGGCTACTGCCTGGAATCCAGTCAAGAAGCAAGCGTTCCGCCTTGCCACTTAACACAATCCCAACACCAGCAACATCGCCAGCTTCGGATACCGAATCGCCCGACACACGGAGGATGAAGCATGAGGTCGAGGTTCAGTTAGGAGAAAGCAGAGAGATATTTGAAGTGAAGTCTTGTAAGCGTGTTTCATAGACACGGAATACATCTAAATTAAAGGTTTCTTGGGTTCTAGCTAGGGCAGTTTGTTGACCTACCCGATAGAGTGTGCGGACATTGAACGCGGCTAAGTGAAAAGGGAATTTAGGCTTCAAAAATCCTGTAAATTTTGGCTGTTTGACCTTGCTGGTAAAATGCTGATATTTAACGGGTGGCGTAACCACGCGTCTGGGATTATTCGGGATTGAGAGGAATAACTAGATAGATCGGAAAGAGATTTCTCCAAATGGGTGCCTAAGACTTTAGGGCATGACATACTTCGCGGTAGCTATTACCGACAAAGGGGTTTTTCTTTGGGAACTCCAACCGGGGCCTTCTCCTCAAAGTTTGACCCACAAGGCAGTGGGGCGTCAATCCAACGCGGGAGAAAGAACGAAGCACCTGTGTGGGAGCTTCTAGAGGCCTGTCAGGCAAGGCCTTTGAATTTCGGTTAATTATGTTGTTCACTAGTGCGTTGATTGTCGGTCCGCTTTTTGGGAGCAGCCCTTAGTCTCATGCACACAATGAGACAAGCGGAACGTGGACGGGGACTCACCTTATTGGGTGGGGGCTGCCCAGCTTGGGCGGGCGGTAGCTGTTCAATGAAGTGCCAAGACATCTCCCACCGTCTAGAGGAAACCCCAGTTGCCCCACTCTTACGTCCATCTTGCGGTTTTTTTAACCGGTAAAATGCCCCTCACCTTGACGAAATATTGAAAATCGGTTCTCGTAGCTCGGGTGAACTGAATTCCATTTCGCCTGTTCGCCAAGCTTGGAATTTGTTTGCAAACGTTTCATCACCAGCCGAGGTGACATCATCAGTGCTTGTGAAGTGGCCACTTGAGAGGAAACCAGGAGGTGCCCAAGCAACTGGCTTTGTGAGATTGAACTTCGTCTGGCCCCTATCTGTTCATCTTTCAGGCACGATTAGATCTATGGCTGTGAAAAGCCATCATGTGTAGCTCGCAAGGTCATGGAGGCACGCAAGCTATCACACCACGTCAAGGTGGAGTCTCGTCGCGAAGGATTATGAAGGCAAGACTATTTTGGTGGATGGTACCGGGTCCGGTCTCGCCGAACAGAGTTCTGCGATGACCAAGTTGAAATTTTGTTGCGCTAAAACGTCAGTTGAAGCAATAACACAACTATGTTTTTCAATCAACATCTTTGCGATGTATTTTGTTCTCACATTCACTATGACTGTGTGAACAACTCATTATTTTTACGTGTTTTGTTCCTGAATTATCCGCGTGTTTTTCCATGTAAACGAGAAATGATATTATTGTGATTATCATTCTTATTATTTTCAAATGCGGTCTCTCATCGGACGAGGGTGCTGAGGTTCATGGCTTGGTGGATGCGGTTCAAACTGGTCTTAGTGATGATGTCATATGCTTGGTGTAAGTCAACCGAATGGAGTGACACGTAGACACGAGTGATACGAATCCCAAAGGAAAATATGATTGATTCCTAACCTTCTGCGTTACTATATTGAGAAGACATAAAAATTTCAAAGAAGCAAACCTCATGAGGCCAAAAGCACTAGAGCAGTTGAGAAGCAAATAAAATNTTTTGGACAAATGTCCAACGAGAGCCAACAAGTCAATCAAGGCATTTCTCCACATCAAATGGAAATTTGACGGGGCATCAAGCCAACAGACAAACAATAATGTGAGTGCTCCTTTGTGCAAAAATGCATCAATGGACAAGATAGGTACCAACTGAGTCATGTCTAAGGGAATCATTGGTGGTTGAGAAGGATTTTCATAAATACCTTGGTTTACTCAATGTGGGTTCACTGCTACCGAGTGTATTTGAATTAGCCAAACGAGATCTATTGCGAATGCTGCAAACAAAACTAATTCTCAACTGAAATGGTTGCGCTGGGGAAGGGAGAAAAAGCTGGTCCTAGTCACTTGTCGAGGACCAGTGATTTAAGATGGTCGCATCATAACGACGTAATGTCGGTCAATAGACGATTAGGAAACACATTACTACCGTTCGACAGTAAACACCCAATCATCGCACCCAACACACACCACCTCACCACAAATTATTACACACAGCGGGGAGGGGCACGCCGACAACACTCGGCGGTTGAACACCTTACGGAAAAGGTTTTGGATTGTAAGGGGAATGGAAACCGTGAAAAGACTAATCTGGAGATGTTTGTTTTATCGTCGGTACAACTTGATAGCAATGAAGACGATGGTGCCACTATTAGCTATCATAATCGGGGTAGGATGAAGGGTTTTCGTGGAGGTAGGTCTAGAATACTTCGCTCCTGTTATCGTTTGAAACGGGAAGACAGTTAGGAAACGATACGGATGCCCGATTACTTGTCTCCAGTCAAGACCCTGCATATCGAAATTGCACAGTCTTTAGCTAACTACTCTACATATGTTGCTTTAACCTTTTGAGGGTAAAATAAGAACACTGGCACTTATATACTCGGACAATAGATCCAACTTCGAAGGAGTTCACAACAGGCTGAATTTTTGTAAGAACAGTTGGATAGGAGACATGTTCAGGATGAGACCTCTGTCCACGGGATCACTTGACATTTCAACCCGCCATAAGCAAGTCATTGAGGTGATGTCTGAGGGACACTTATCGGGTCAATTTGGCGAATGCTCTCGGCGCTCTGCGACCGACAAACACCGAACGATAAAACCTTACGATCATAATGGTCGCACTAGAACTGCTGTTGCCCTCAGATTTGGTAATACCAGCAAGTTAGCGCTAAAGCTCAGTGACTTATTAATTCTTCAACCGAACGTAAAGGGACTGTTGCCTAGAAACTTGTCGCGATGCCAGACTATCCTTTGAAAACAGTCGCAATACCTCGCCAGTGTTTTTTGGCGATGGTGGATGCGCGAATACGTACCAATGTTGCGGGCCCGTTTAAGGTGAACGTCTCTCGATCGGTCTTTGCGGGTAGGTTACGCTGTACTAGTGGTCAAAGAAAACCTACCAAGGTGCCACTGACCAGCTAGACTAGTTCGCGAATGGTCGAAGTAGAAACAGCTGGCGATTTCATACGAGGAACCCAATGAATCGGTCTTCTATAGAGATGATGCGAAGTGAACCGGGTACGTTCACAGTAGAGGTATCCTTCGGGTAGTGGACGAAGCCATGGAGAACGGTTTGTGATTGCTACCCATGAGAGTTTATCTCTGCCCCCATTTACACTTCCCCGATCCGAGAACTAAACTGATCGTTGCTATCCTCAAGAACCCTATAGTCTTTCTGCCTTTTTTATTTAACTCTTTATGATAATGGAACCCACATCATCTCTCAAATGACCCGTGCTCCATGCACCCAATAAACCAAGCATCCGCAATAAAGCATGAGTGTTCTCGACTGGGACGCTTGTTCCATACTGATGAAATATATCTTCGATAACCCTTAATTCAATAAGGCAGATCAGTTCTTATAATGGGTTATTATTATTATTTAATATATCCTTACTATCGCCTTGAATACACTAGTCGGTAAGCCACCACAAACTGATTGAGAATAGAAAGGCTCCCTTATAACTGTATCGCTTTACGTTATCAAATTGTCGTGGTTTACTTCTATTCATACTTGTGGATGAAAACTAGTGGTATGATAGATACCTTATGCGCGTATCAACCGCTACCGTTCACTTCACTTTCCACCTCTGCATCTTCTTTAAACCACCCTGAAAGCACACGGGACGAATTTTCGTCCCATTACAGACCCTTTAAAGTCCCCTCGGGACGATAACATTATTCTTCGTCGATTTGGGGACCCATTAGAGTCCCTACAGGATATATCTATCGTTCGTCTTGTAGTCCCGGTGAGACTCTCACGAAAACACAGGGATCCAATCAGTATACGAGAATAACAGCAAGGTCATTATTGCTCAGTGTGTATCGAAGTGACTAATAAAATCTAATAAACGTGATGCTTAATTGGCATTACCCAGCCGAACTATCTTATATTTCTCTGTTATCTCGGTATATTACTACCCCCCCCCAAGCCACCTTTTTATTTCGTAGTCAAGGTAGATAACTTAAACACTGAAATGTTTCTCATGAAAAATACAATCAATAAATTAAATTAATTAAATTATTTTTTTTAAATTTTCACTGGAGTTCGTGAACCCAGTTCTCACACTCTTCCGGGATGCAGTCATACCGAACTCACTTTGAAGGAAGTACATGCACTGAGTATTTGCATGATCGAAAGTTGCTGCCTCAGTGCGTGATTGTGTTTGCGATTACGCTAAAAATATTCGGGAAACGGAGAAGACATTCGATGGATTCCTTTTTCGATGCTGTTAGTGTACAAAAACGGTGTCGATTCGAACAGGCACGTTGTTCAAGATTTCCAAAACATCGCTACGTCTTCATGTGAAGCTAATAGCATATTTAAATTTGATTTTGGTCAGCAACATTTACCGTTTTTCCGAAACAGAAGCAATTCAGTCGTACGCTTTCTGTCGGGAGATATTTTCGTTCAAATTCCTTACCCTGAATTAGCAGTTCGGTGGCCCATCCAGAACTTTTAATAGGTGAGATCGTAATCAGCAGATGAAAACATGAATGTGGACGACAAACAACAAATGTTTGGGGTTTCGGGATCAATCACAAAATCGAAGGAAATAGATACTTTGGGCGAATGGAAAGCCGATCGGTTAGTATACTGTTGCCAATTTAACAATGATGGATAATGCCCGGATCACTCATTTACTCCGATGAATGGCAGCATACAGAACGATGTCCTCTTTGAGATATATTCACTTAATGGTGAACCATTTCTCAAGGATTCATCGACACAAGCAACGGGCATCCACACGAAAAATGTGGAAGGCTATGGGAGCCGGAGAAAGAGGAGACTGAAGGCAGTTTCCCGCTCCGATGAGTACAGTTGGTGGGATCATTTGGGTGAAGTTCCGTACAGATATTGGTTTCACCTTTCGCCAACAAATATAGAGATTGATATAGAAACAGTTTTGGAGAACACCAGTGAGTGATATTGGGTCGATTGACTGCCTGTTGTTATTTATTCGGTGCACCTGGACAACAGTCACCCTCACTCTGGAGAAAAATCACTATTAGATGTAGATTACACGTAAGTGACATACATGCGTCGATATATAAAGTGCTCAGAATTCAGTTGAAGTGCATATTATAAGTAGGAAACCACTAGTTAAGTTATTTATGCTTATTGACATATTCCAACAACGTTTCGGTATCTATTTCAGTGCAAGAGGGCGACGAACAAAATCAATATCTGCACCGAAGCTTAAGAATAATTTTCCCACACGACTCCTGTCAAGACAAAAGCAGTTCTCTGGGGAACTGCAGAAGGAAAAAGATTAATAACCTCACCATTTCGGTGGTTCCTGAAAGGCCACTGATAGAAGTGGTGCTATTTTCTTACACCAGCAACATCGGGATGCACCTATCAATTTTGCTACCCTATTCTAGCCTGTTCACCGGTAGTCCATATGCACAACTATGGATTTCAGGAAGTATATTTCTGTTTTGAAACCATTGCACACATGTACTCCCTCCCTTTACGGATAGAAGTGACCCTGTTTATGTTTGGCGGTTCATGTAAAACGTACAAAACAATGAAGAGTTGAGCGAATTCACTGAAACATTTAGACGATGCATGCATTCCGATTACTTCAATATTTACAGTATTTAACACGGTGACTACATTTATGGAAGCATTATCTTTATCTACTTTATTACAAAGCAGAGGGGGTGACTGCCTTCAAGGTGCGCCATTCATTCGGTTATCTTTTATCGTCATGTCCTTTTTCTAGTCTTTTGAATAATATTTCATATATAACTACATTCACGCTACTATAGGGTAGTCAGTATATAATTGGGTTTTTAAGCCTGAGGGTAGCTGTCAATCAGATCTACCTTTTCTCTTGAAAGCAGACCATTTTTTACTTTTCATAGAGTTTTATACACATATTTTGCAAAATTGCAGCTTTTGTAAAATTAGATGTAAAAGCAATTTGATCCCTCCAACGGTTTTTTTTCATTTGCTTACTGTATTAAATGCGAAACTTGGCGGATATCGACCGGCTATGCTCCCCTCCGTAGTTTAAATCACGAAGCACTTGTCTCACGTGCAACATTTGAAAAAATCTTAATTTATTTGACATAATAAATAATGTTTACGATTTTCCAGTGTTATATAAATGTCGATTTTAGGCACCTTTGTTTTCATTTGTGATCTTGACGGTATAACTGATCGTTCTGATATGTAAGAAATACTGACCAAAATTAAAAGTTTTGCTTTCACTGAGTATACCCAGGATGGTGAACTGCTGCCGGAAGTAAATTAATTTATGCATGGGCATATGATGTAAGTGCAAGAGTTTGGGAACAGTTCTGGCACGACTGGATGAGGTCCAGCATGGTTTAACTTTTCTTATCAGACATTTCCGGATGACATTTTAACGATTATGGAACATATAATACAGATTTATCCTTCTTAAAAATTACCCTTTATCTTTGTTAGCATTAACATTACTACTGTTGTTAGTATTTTACCAATTTGGCATTTGTTAATATTATTGTTGTTATTATCATCATTTTTATATTTCAAACAACCTTTTATGAGCGTATTGAGAATGTTTCTTTATGAACTACTATTGAGTAGATAATTTATAATTGCAGAATGTTGCCAGGGAGCATGAACGGTCAATGTCCGCCAAACTATTATAGATTTTACACATTGATTATCTTTGTTGTGTATTTACCCATACTGAGTCATTCCGAGAAAAGTTATCACAAAGATTTCTACGACGTCCCTCAAGTTGAATTTATGTTGCGCAATAGCGTCAATTGGAGGATTAAAGCAAAAATGCATTCCGTTCCCCACTTCTGCAGTATACTCTGTCATCAGAATCGTTGTGGTTATTTTGTAACAACTCATTATGTTTTATGTGATGGCATTAGTAATAAACCGTTGCCGTTTTTGATTGTGCATCATCCTCATGTCTCTCGGTGCAAACCAATATATCGCAAAGCATGCGGCTGTCAGATATGGGCAGAGGAAGCCGACAAGCTGTGCGGATGACGAAGAATCCGGAGGTGAGGTCGCATTTTCAACAACCGCCATGCGTTTCTAGTCGATGACCGGTAATTCCGAAACTAGGTTCAAACGATACAAAGCGCCAGCCCCAATATTTACAGCGTCAGGAGTTTGTCTCATATCATTTGCGAACTGAGTTATATATTTTTACTATCGNAAGTGAAACATGGTGATATACATAGCTAGCAGATGATCATATCATCGAGGTAAGCAAACAGAAGGTCTAAACCTCGGAAAACATTGTCAATAAAATTAAAGTTTGAGAGGCATTTCGCAAACCAGGGGGCATGTGAAGAAACTTAAGCTGACCAAATGGCGCAATCACTACAGCCTTTGAGATATCAGAGGGATCAACTTCAGCTGGCCCAGATACCTTGGTATCTGGTGGGGAATGGTGGTGGTGATTAAATTAACAGCTCGAATTTATAAAAGATGGTCTTGCTATGGATGTAAGCTGGGAGTCCATGGATATGCGGTGTGGGATAGTGGTCAGGGATAACACTGCTGATGAGCGCACGGTAATGTGGTGATCCAGGCCTACGAGATGACGCATACTCTGGAGCGACAAGTTACAGTTTTAGGACAATTGTGATCAATCAAACTTCACGGGTGACGTCAGCGAAGCGCGTACGTGTCACGGCTTCCCGACTACATGCCATAGGTAGATTGTACCAGCCAATCAGAGACCGTGCGGCCCTGATAGAAGCAGAACGACGCCAGAAATACTGGAACGAGATTGGCAGAAGCCCGGATGACCAACAAGCATGCTTTTTACATATTATGTAGTCTCCCTTATTTCTTCCAATAAACGAACTACTACCATTCCCTCGGGTCTCTTTTACGTGTGACATTGCGTGCAAGTGCCAGTGCGGTCCAGTGCTTACGTGATCCACTCTGTGATTACTAATCGTTGATTCGTATTCCGTGATCTTCATTGCGTGGTTCGTCTTGCGATTTCAGTGAGTACTAATACCATTACCACAACTACTACAAGTAACCACCGAAGAACACCAGTCGGAGAACAAAGAGAGCACGGAGCTCGTAGTGAGAGAATCTGGATAAATATTGGCTCGAGCCACAGTTCCTGTGACCTAACCTGACCTAAAGCTAGTCAGACATATCATTTGTAAGAACCATATGAGGGGGCGAAGTCTAGCTGCTGTTAGATGGCCGAATTGTCCACAATTCCAGCAGTTGCTCAAATTCCGCGCTAGCAACACGGAGTTGATCCGGCACCAGACCATGAGCACGTACTAACACGGACTAGAAGGGCAAATAGATTGATTAACTGGCGTAGTAACTGATAGGAGAATTCAAACAAGCATTTCCCGAGATCGATTTCAAAACAAAAGACCATATCACAAAACTGCCTGATTTATGTCCGGGACCATTTCACTGCTTCACCGCACGGTGCATACCGCAGAAAACACAGTCACATAGGGCTTTAGCATAGCAAAGCAGAAAAGTAAAGTACATCAAGACAAACATCAAAAGTGGAGTGTAAAAGGGCCATGTCACCAGGGTAAGCGCAGGCTAACATAAAGTTATTTTAGTTAACACAGGGCCTTCCATCGAATGATAGCAATCGCTTCTGGAAACCTAGGCAATCTTGCGATCTGTGACTTGTGAATGATACGAAACGCCGTGCCTCGGTTGATCTGGTGTTGCGTCATCAGAAGATGTCGAGTTATAGCTGACGGCTAATGGCTGTGTCAACAAAATGAACTTTATATTAGCTTGTCTTTACTCTGGTGACCTAATCCTTTTACCTCTCCCCTCTTTTATATTTCTCCACTTTAATGTGTTTTACTTTTCTGTATTGCCATGCTAAAGCCCTATATAAGAGTATTTCTGCATAATGCACCATTTAGACATGCAAATCCCTGCGAAGACAACCACCAGAGAATTTAAACGGGTTTATCCTTTGCAGTCTCTCTTGCCAGGTTATGTTGGCTAGTACTATTGTTATATTCCGAAAAGGCAAAGCCGGTCGAGGAGAGTTCTTCACTGCAGAATACAGATTGAAGGTCAATGATTTTGCATGCATAACACGAAAAGCTCATCAGAAACATACCTTCGCAGCACATCGCGACACATAGGGTAATGGGTAGAGCAGGCAGTGTTTATTCTTCCCAAATATATTACTTGGTCCTTGATGGTCTTGTTCTATTTTTAATCACCGAAAGTTACCGACTACTCACAAGTGAGTAGTATCTCACAACACTCCTCCCCCGGCGGAAAGGATCTCTGCATGCCTTGATCAATTGAGGACTGCTTCTTGCATTGTGCTCGCGTTTGTCTCTGATTTTCGACGTTTGGTAGCATTCTGTCTGGCGTTAAGCTATTGGATTCTAGAATTTCTTTTGCTGGTTTATTGCGTGTAATGTACTTTTGCTCGTGCCATGTTGCGATGTACACGACGGACTTCGTTTATCCGTTGAATTTTGTATACGGGATGGCGTTCTTCAACTATGCGGTATGGACCTTTCCATTTGGGAATTAACTTCCTCGAGCCAGGGCCGCTCGCGAATCCCCCAACATGCTGCTTATATTTTACGTTAGATCCAACCGGAAGCACACTGGCCGT
>UZAN01044404.1:0-22682 GCA_900618425.1 Echinostoma caproni | reverse complement strand
TAGTGCGCGATCCAATAGCCCACGCAGGACCACGGCATGCGAAAGTGGGTCCACACCGACTCCGAGCTGCGCCGTCTTGAAGCGACGGAGTGCCTCCTGGCGGTCGGCCGGGGTGTCGAAGCCCGCGATCAGGGAGGCCTTTGCGGCGGCCCACTCCATTTTCTCCAGGCCTCTTCGTGCTGCATCCAACACTGCCCGCGCACGACCCTTGAGGAGCGCTCGGAGGGCCGTCAACTTGCCGCGATCCGTCCGTATTCCGGCCAACTCCGCCACATCCTCGAACTCCTCCAGGAACATACGCACATCCCCATCCTAGCAGGCTGCTGGCCACGGAACCTTCATTCTGATCCTGGCGACGGCACCAATTGTTATATTCCGAAAAGGCAAAGCCGGTCGAGGAGAGTTCTTCACTGCGGAATACAGATTGAAGGTCAATGATTTTGCATGCATAACACGAAAAGCTCATCAGAAACATACCTTCGCAGCACATCGCGACACATAGGGTAATGGGTAGAGCAGGCAGTGTTTATTCTTCCCAAATATATTACTTGGTCCTTGATGGTCTTGTTCTATTTTTAATCACGAAAGTTACCGACTACTCACAAGTGAGTAGTATCTCACAACACTATAACCCTTCACTGAACTGCTTCTAGAGTTTTCATGTTCCTCATGAGTGCAAGTCTGTGAATTGTACTCTAGATACAGTCTAACGTAGGTGCTGTACATTAGCATTTGTGTTCCAATTTCCGAAAGATTTGGTGACGGGGTGCTGAATCGATTTTTCTCGTTTCGCCATTGGTTCAAGAAATTGATTTTTTTTTCGCGTTAGGATTGACCCGAGATCACTAACTTGCTCTACGACTGTTAGACGCATGGGTTGGAGGAAATAACTCTTTGAAGCTACTCCTCTTAGATGGATCAGTGGGTACCTGGTATGTTTGAGGCGTAGAATGTTCATGGTATTCCAGCTAACTACAGTGTCGGAGTCTATTTGCAGGAGGTTTCTGACCTCCTTATTCTGGAAGCTGCTCCAAATCTTGATGTCATTGGCATACAAGAGGACCTGCGACGACAAGGATTGTGATAGATCAATGATGTAAATTATGTAAATTGGAACCCCATTAGGTTTTGAGTGGAGAATTCAGAGCTATACTTGTGTGCTATAAAGTAAAGCACCATTACGCTTTCCATCGACTGAGGGTGATTGGATAATACAGTCTAGCCTGGATGGTGTACCTTTTGGGCTTCAACTAGTAGAATGTATGTGTTCCGCCAGATACATTTCCAGAAAGCGGACGTGCATGGACTCCACGGGATCCTGCCCTGCTATGAACCACAAAATCAATGAAGGGAAGGATGAAGTCCCGCATGACTGTCGTTTTAGTGCAGTGAGCAGTGTGTACTGAGCTACCCATCACGTTCGTAAGTGAACTGATTGAAAGTGTGACACAAATTGCAATGAAGAGTAAAAAACCAAGTATTCATCCTGAATAAGATACTCCGATTGGTATTTGTCAACATTCACTATGTACATGATGAACTTTGTAGTGTGCAGAGCAAATGAAACGTGAACTGAACAGCCTGAATGCCCTGGTCGGCTGTTTCTGCATCATTGGGTCGAATCAACTGTGCGAATTCATTGACTCAATTGAAGTTAGAAGACAAAACCTCAAAGGCATAGCGCAATCCTTTTACCCACTTGAACATCGGGCAGTTGATTGATGTATGTGCATTGCTGATTCAACCTAATCAGGTAGGAACGGCTGTCTAGAGAATAACTTCGTTAACCCTCATTTACATCGATTTTCGCCTCAACCAATTATTTCGAGTCAGAATAATATGAAAAGTTTAATGGATAGTGCAAGTTTAGAATTGCGGTCTGAAAACAGGACGGCCGCTCAAGGTGTCTCATAACTGTTTTACTTTTGCAATGGTAAACACGGCTACAAAGGCCACAGCGTTGTAGCCGACTGGATGGATTTGTGCGCGGGTTGTCCCAGGGGAGTTGAGTTCCCATTGTTTCGAACAACTATTATTCAGATAATCAGGATGAAAGCGATAAGACGATGCAAGATTACTCGAACCATCATAGAGTGTCACTCAGGGCAACACTACTGTCGCTTTGTCCGATCAAGAAGACTAACATAGACGAGCAGAGTTTTTATCACGTGATCTGTAACAGAAACTTTAAACGGGCAACAAACGGGATTGGCTATCCGGGGCAGGGGACTAATATTCCATAAGTTAGAGTGAATGGATAACGATCACCTGGTAAATCAACAACCGTAAAATGAAGAAAGTAACCGTATAGCTAAACTGATCCATACTGACAATTATTCTTGTATATCCCTGAACTGCTTTCAGTTGACAGTGAATTAAACTGGGCAATAATCTATCACCTAACATATAACAGAATGATCCGAAAAATGTCAGTCACACTGCTTCAGTTCACTATTCATTCATAAGGTACTCACCGTGGACCTTTGGTCGTTCACAGAACCTCAGTCGCTGTGTACTATGGAGCACCAATCAATCTGGATTTAGACTATTATTATTATTATTATTATTATTATTATTATCATTATTATTCTCTCACCTAAGTTGATTCCACTTACACATCGGCTCCGTTTTAAACCCTTTGAGTTTCATTTCTCTCACCTGAACTACAGCTAAACTTCCCGTAATCTACAAGGATAGTCAGCTACTCTTATTCTAATCCAATTGATGTGAAGCACCAAAAGTGCGCTTTTATTAGGCTTCTCTGACGATATTATTCTGCCGTAGTTAGGCTTTCGATTTATTTCCATGGTTTGATCAATCAGATTCGCATACTTCTAGAATAGTACTTTCAATTTTGCCTCAATGCGCTTGAATACAGAGCGAATTATGTTTTTACAGTCTTTGTTCATTTGAAAATTTTATTTAATTCTGATCGCATCATATGTCTACCACAATGTCTTTGGTCGGTAGACCGAGGAAGACAACTCCCTTTTGTGATCATCATTTTAAAACTTTTGGAATTTCACTCAAAGAATGTATTGTTCGAATAATTACATAGTGCAGGCTGTCGAAGATCCGCGGGAGGGGGTGAAGATATCGGTTAACTACCATGGCACTGCGCATTCGAAAATATCTATATACCGCTCGAAAAATACAAAGGCACACACGCATTGATGATAGTAGGGCACTTCAATATGTGTACACGAAACAGGAAGGAGTGTATCTCAGACATACGTCTCATTGTTTGTCGACTGTTAAAATATGTTTGGAGAATCGCAATGCTAAGCTATACTTTAGCGCGAAAAGGCACATTCGAAATGCACTATAAGTCAAAGCAATGCCAATGAAGAATAATGTGCTGCTGAACCACACGTTTATCCATCATTGTCGGTTAATTCTGATTCTTTACAAGGCAAAAATCCGCTCAAGAAGGAAACGTGAGTAGGGCACGAAGACTGGGTATGGAGTTGACTGAAGGCAGATGAGTGGTTGAAAATAGAAAGAACATTTTTACTGGAAACCAAAGGAACGGGTTTCAATCTAACAAGGAATATTGATCTGCGTAAATCACGGACAGGGGGCGAAGGCATTTAATCCAAGTTGGACTTGAGTTATAGACGTTATAGAAAAATTGGATCGGACAACGTTCGAAATTCCGTTAGGAGTGCTTCAGGTGATGACTGACTGTATGATGTGCCGAGCCCGGGGTTGTTTCATCCGTTGTCTCAATCGGTGGTTGTGCCATGCGTGTTAGGATTTGATCAAATGCCATAGTCAGACGGCCGAAAACGATCCCGGTCAGTGCCAAACCGAGTAACATATAGATCAAGGACAGGAGAGCAAAGAAAGCATCCGAACCAGGTACCAAGTCACCGAAACCCACGGTCGTGATCGTGATGAAAGCGAAATAAACTTTATCGATTGTGTTCCACTTGGTTAATCTGGGCCCGGACACATAGGCATAAACAGCTGCTCCAATCAAGAGGTATACGGTGAAAAACACTAGACACGGGAAGACCTAAAAGGAAGGTGAACATTCAAAAAGCTTTTGTGATCTGTAACATTACTTGATAATGTATCTTTCATCAAGGTGAGAAAAACAAATCTGAACTCTGTATTTGCAAAAGCAAAAACAATTTTGTGTAAATAGTTAATGGATAGAGTAAAAGGCGATCAACTGTGAACACGTGACCCTAGGCGAAAGAAAAACTGATGTCGTTTATATATAACGGTTATATGAATGTTTTGCAGGTTTCAGGTGTGTTGATCCTATTTTTTGGCTAGTCAAATGAACTTATTGCAGAAATCAGTTAATCATGCTAGTAGTTTTGTAGGGGTGGACCGCGACAGACCCCGAAAGTGTGGGTTTGCAGTTGTGCAGAATGATAGTGATGCTGTCTAGCATTAGAATTTTACAGAACTAATATGAGTGAACTGGAAGGCTCATCATCTACTATGGATAAGGACAAACGATCACTTGACAATGTGATTCAGAGAATTATCATGTGTACAAGTCTGAATGCATTCTGCAGTTACGCAAATTCTCGATTTCACCCATTTGGATTCACATCCAATAGAGGATTCGCATATTGGCGTCTGTCAGGCCGCATTCTGTAAACGGATAATTCGAGCAATAAATTGATGTACCACTCGAGCTGCTCGCCTAACTTAGGGGTATATTTATTCGTATAACTTCTGTAAGTTTACATGCTTACATCTTATGATGTTTGACTTATGTACACAAATTCTCATCTAATTTAACAACTACTTGTTCCTTATTGGTTAAGAGTTGAGCTGGGTAGGGTACAGAGGAATTCTTATCAATTTAAATACGACAGAAGGTTGATTTCGAAAGGGGGAGCTTGTGGACGGATGAAAACGACAAGAGGATATATCAAGGTGCAGTGAACGAGGAGTATTGCCTAGAATCTTACTCAAGAGTTAATATGAGTATTATTAAGTTCTGTGATTTATGAGTCAACCGAAATCAGTGATTCACGATAAATTATTCTGAAGCCCTGATTGAACAGGCGGTGAGATATCACAGGGGTGCATAGAGTAGAATCGGAAAAAGGTGGTGTCGAAATGAAAGAGGACAAAACTGACAGTGGGATCCGGAATTGCCGGAGTTTCCATAGCTGAAAGGAGAGAGGTATCATTTTCTCCATACACTTTTGTGGACCACCGGAGATTACTATCGATGGTAACAGCCAGGTGATTGACAGAGGTCACTCTAGACAGAGGATTACAGGTAAAGTTGGTAGAGTTCTTCGGATATACATGCCAAGAGATACTGAACATGCACACTAGGCACTCGGATGTGTCAAGACTAAGAACAGCTTGGTTGAAAAAATGGGATCGATTTTCAGTGAGTTAATCGAGTTCCGAAGAAGAGCAAATTTTATGACACGAAACGATATCGTTAGCATAATTTAGGATGTGTGCTGGGGGACCGAAAGATTATTAATAAAGTAAAAAAGAGAGGAAAGGCAGACATCACCTTGTTGCACAACGGAACTATTAATTGGATGAATTTTGGCTCCCATCCTTTGTCAAGACAGGGACAAAAATGGTCAGCACTGTGACTGGTGCTCCGTATCTGTCCGCGCATACACAAATATATCCTCTCTCTCTCGCTTGCTCACTGACACACAGACATTTCCATTGGATTGTGTTAGTCGGTTTTTTAATCTGCATTTGTCATGCGGATCCAACGAAAAACCTTTGCCGACTGGTGGTTCTGCACTTTACTGGCGATTCCGTACAAATCTGTTGAAACAACTGTGCAATGTTTTCAAAGTTATCACCTAATTGTACCGGTGACTAATATTGTTTCACAAAGAATTTTTAGGTAATCCTTTTTGCATTAATCATTGTCCAAAATTCACAAATTAGTATATTTTGACAGACAGATCGTGAAATGTTTCATCATGGACAGAATTTTAAAGAATAATAAAAGCAGCCCCTATTAGCGGTCTCTTTCAAAATTACTATCTCTTCAAGGCTCTAACGAGGTCGTTTTAGGAGTATAATTCATCATTATGCAACGTACGCGGAAGTTGAAACTGGAATCGGTACGACTGTACGCCTCACGCAGTCCCATCGGCACACCAGACGAATCGAGTGTCATCAGGTAGATGGCCTTGGAGAGGCGAACCAGACCGGTCGAAATGCGACTGACAAGTAAGCTGCAAATCGGTATGGCCACTAATCCATAGATGATAGTGAGCAACTTTCCAAGTAGTGTTGCGGGAAAAACGTCACCGTAACCTGCATCCAAAACAAATACTAATTAATTAATTGAATGATTTATGTACGTAGTGAAAGATGTGTAGAGTAACCCAGTTGGGAGCAATGAAATCAGTAAACACGACTTCTGCTGGATGTAATCAGTTGTGATATTGTCTTCATTTACCAAATAAAGTTATTCGTATGGAGAGTCATTAACTCGAAACCATCATCTGTACCACCCTCAGACAAAACATGTCAAATGTTCTGACATACGAGCAACATTTATCCAACACCGTTAGGGCTAATCCTTATAAGGTTATAATGAGTTCAAATAAAAGAGGAATGATGACTTCTAATATAGATAATATCGACTGAAACGTAACCCAGAAGACCCTTGAAAAAACGTAATCCGACAAGTTCATGATCTCTATTGATGTTTAGTGATGCACGAAAACGCAGCCTTGTTTTCGCTTCAGTTCAGAATGTATCTTTTATTCTCTTTCTTCAATACTTCTTCACCATAAAAAAGTTTAGTATAGGTTGATATTGGTTGAGACTATCGCTAAGCTTATTCATGGAAATCCCGTATTTACAACTGTGAAAAGAAACTTCGTGGATTGTCTTTTCAAATTACAAAATTCTGACAATTCGATGCCAAAAGAAAAAATTATTTTGTATTATTATCGATGTGTATTTCTTATCCTCCCTTATTGTTCTATTGTGGTGTTTTATAGTCTACTTAAGAAAGACCTAAAATTTTGTCACCACCTGTTGATTATTAGTGTTGTGTCCTTGATACCCATTGAAAAATTATGTACAAAACTGTGCGACCTACACTTGTCTAGATGTGGAACGTTTGCACAGAAAATTCCCTCTGACCCCACTCATCGTTTACACGGCAGTCTATCCCAATGACGTATTCCTTCACCAACGCGTTCTGTATATCCCTCATTACCCTTGAGCATTAACTCCTACAGAAATTCCTATCTCGGTAGAATCCTTACAAACCGACAGCGGATTTCTTCCCAATCTCAAATGTAGATGGTTATTTGTTTACGTAAAATCTGTTCATCTAACTTCATCCTATGATCGGTAAAAATATGTTCTAGGTTCAAAATTTTAGCTGGATTAAATTGCATCCTCCGGATTGTCATTTTGTTTCAAACAAAACGCTTCTTCTCTGAAACCCGAAATTCTGTTGGCTTTCTGGTGTAACGGAGTAGGGAATGGTTTATGCATTAATTTTTCAAGACATTTTCTCTGTATATTTGAGTTTATTCCGTTGGGGAGAACCAACTCTGAATTCAGCCTTGAAAAGATTGTATCTCCTTTTCTCTCTAAAGTCAGTTCTTTGTTGGTAAACTGTGGTGAGCTAACCCTCCCAGATGATGCCGGTCAGACGACTGCGCATTCCACTTTCTGAGTATCAGACCAAAAGCATCGACTAATCAAAAGCCATACAGTTCAAACAGAAGCCGTGTGACCAGTAGAAGGAGAACGGTGATTGATTGATGTCCGTTTGTCCAATGACAATAGAGCAAGTTTTAAAAACGTTAAATGCTATCAATAGAAATAAATCCGCTGGTCCTGATGGGTTATCCCCAGTGGTCCTTAAAACATGAGCAAACCACCTCGCACAAACTGTTTATCTTTAATACATGTCGGTCAGAAGGAAGACTAGTTAACACATGGCATGATGTGCGCATCACTTCAGTACCTAAGAAAGAAAAGGGTAAGTTTCGGCCTATTGCTTCATCTTCATTATTACTTACGACTTTTGAGCGTATTATTATTAAGCACCTATCCTATAAGCTTGATTTTTTATGATTCCAATTAGTTTGCTTATTGTAAGCGTCGCTCTACTTTAGATGCGGTTGGTTGTCTTATATATTCTATTTTATCCACTATAGACCAAAAACACAAAATTGTTCACGTTTGTTTCTTGGACTATACAAAAGCGTTTAATTCTGTCGACAGAAACACCCCATNAAATAATCCCCCGCCACATCTTTTGAATTGGATGCACGACTATTTTATCGACCGACGCCATTTCAGTTGTCTCAACGGTATTAGGTCTTCTACTGTTACTGTGTAATGCAGGGTGCAATTTTATCCACTTTTCTGTTCTCCTTTTATATTCAAAATTTGCCAGTCACCCTAAATGTTTTCACTTTTAAATATGCCTATGGTATAGTGGTTGGTGGTGCATCTCACAACAACAACCCTTCAATCAGCCACAAGTTCCATTTCTGAATGGTCCGATTGTGTTAACCTTTCTTTTAACTCTAATAAATGCATTGAAGTTTTGTTTTCCATTGATCAACTGTTTCTGGATCATCTGTTCCCAATATCTTGATCAATAACTTAAAACGTAAAAGGCTAAAACACTTGAAATTTCTTGAATGTTTTGTGTCTGCTGACCTCAAATGGTCCTATCACGTAGAACAAACATTTCTTAGTCAGAAAGTTGACATTTTATATTTCACGCCTTCGGCATCTGAGGGTGACATTTTAAATATTCTCCAAATTTATTTTCTCATGCGTTTTATGCCATTGGACCTACTGCTATCCCGTAATCTTTCCTGGTCTACTGTCTAAGGATCCCATATTAATTAGACGCTCTCTGAAAAGCATCTCTAGATATGAAGCTGTATTTTATGCGGAGCTGGTTGATTCTATTGTCAACCAACACGTGAATGCGTGTGACCGTCTGTGTGACTCTATCTTGTCCGATGCGTCACATCTCTTACTCACAGCTCTATCTAGCTCCATTTCAACTTCTGTAACCAGCAATAGATTTAAACCTTCCTACCACTGCTTTTCACAACTCCGTTGTACCTTATCTTGCACGTTTGTTGGTTTCTAGGGAGCGAATATCAAACGGACTTATACACAGTCTAATGTAAATTTTCACGTTGAAATTTTCTTTATATTTTTACGCGTTCTCCGTGTCCTATTAATTATCATCTAAGTGACTATTTGTCACATCTTTAGGCTCATTTTTAATAGCGCGCATACCCAAGCAAAAGCGATAACATTCTTTTCACTGGAAATTCTATCCAAAGTGAATGAATAAAGTGTACTCTTGACTTGACTTGACTTGACTTGATTCATATTTCAAAAGCCTAAAATGATGCACTTGACAAAAGTTGCTGTCTCATCGGTTCTGATGATCCAACGATCGATGCCAGTTCAAGCATATTTTTTTATTTCTAAACTATTCTNCCAACGATCGATGCCAGTTCAAGCATAATTTTTTATTTCTAAACTATTCTAACCGAACTTCGGATTGGTTCTTGAAACAGAACCCGCGCTATTTTAATTTCTGACAATTTGATAGCTGTCTTAGTTGATTGTCTAATTGTTTTCTATCCCATTGGAACGTCATGCACGTTTTTGATTGAGAGCCATTTGAATAGTAACCAGTATACTTGAATTAGTTTCTACGAGTGTTTTCCGGGGCAACTTTTCTCATAAACATGGATTTTCTATTTAAAAATTCACGTCATTTGAATCTGAAAAGAATTTTCATCAGAACCAAGACAAATCGTGTAGATTATCATATAGATGTTTTGCAAACTTTCGTGAAGTTAAATGCTGCAGCGATTTTCGTATGAGTGTATTGTCGCCATTTTCAATGTAGTTTAAGTTCCACCACTTGTTGTTTGCGACTAGTTTTCAATAATTCATCTCTACCGATGTAATTGATTACTTGTACTGTGCTTGGAGTGCTTAATTCCGTAATTCGAAACAGTTGCAAATTCTCAATTCTTCATCATGTTGAGAGGCACTGAATTAGGACTTCAAATCAAGGAATAAATTGATCACCGTAATAAATGAACATAATCGCAAAGATTCAACACTAAACAAGGAATTTTCTATGCACTTCCTATTCTAAAGTGTATATGAAAATCGTCCGATTTGAAATTGCAACCTAATTAAGTTAATTTAACTGCATCCACCATATTTCGATGCTTTCGTTAGTTAACATCTACCATAAATAGACGAAACAGGTTTTCATAGGTTCCATAAAGTGCCAATTTTATGGATTAAACAGTATATTTCTCTTTCTCTAGGCCACCCTAAGGCAGAAGCCAAGTTCCGACTGTTTGAGCGTTCCTATACAGTTTTGGCTGTTTATTCGCAGAATTTGAATTCGTTCCTTTGACTCTCTCTCTCTCACTCTGCATTGATCTTTTTGTCCCAGATTACGGCTCAAGATGCAGCTTTTGACAGGAAACTCCTAACAGTTTTGCGTTTGGTTATCAATAAGAATTCCTTCCTCTATAGCGCGTTGTTTTCCGCATCGCATTTGCTCTTTCTTTATCCAGGTACTCTTGATAGATTCGCGCCACCAAATCGAGCACCGCCTAAGTTCGATACGGTGGATATCTAATGTTACGTGTAGTGCCACAAACTGACCCATAGCCCTTCGAGTATGGCAGCCGAACCTCGGCACTTGTGCGTAAGTTAGTGTAATATGTATATGGTTTGTTGACAGAGCTTTTGAGGCAATCAGTTAATGGTATCGAGTTGAACGCGGTAATCCCTCAATTAATAACGTCAGAGAAGTAGACAGATCATGTGCTTTCATGCCGTAGGTCTAGATTCACCATCAGTTTGAAGAAAAATGGATTCACTCTCACCCGAAAAGAATTACAGAATTAAGCTACTTGTTTCTCAATAAAGTTTGTTGAAATAATTCTCTTACCTATTGTGGTGAACAAGGTGAAACAATAGTATATGCTTCCCCATATAGTCCATTTTGTCGGTTGCTCTACAGTTAGTTCATCCGTTCCAGATTGCCAAGCTTCGTATAACTTCTCTCGATATCGATCCACCTGGGCCACAAGTTTTGACCAGTCCGCATCCGGTCCTTTTCGAGCCAACTGTTGTGCCAGGATGAATATTTTCTGTTTTGTCTGTTGGACACCAAAACACAAGCCAGCAGAACGCAACGGATACGTAAATGCAGAAAAAAAACGAATCTATCCAGTGTGATTGAACTTTTTGAAAACCGCTTCTTGTAGAAGTATGTGATGGTTTGCTTGATATCATTATCCAAGAAACTCTGTGAATTTGTGTATCAAACATTAAAGGATGTAGCAATGCAGCCAGTGCACAAACACCTTTGACATAATAAAACTGTACAATTTGATATAATATTTTGAACAAAAATAATTCTAATAAAGAAGCCAAAAACACAGGTTTGCACCTTTGTATCTTGGATCATTTCGCTGCATCTGTACACGTGCATACTGCAGTCTGTGTGATCATTAATATATGGTCAGTAAATAACAGAATCATAGGCCATATATTAATGATCACATAGACTGCAGTATGCACGTGTACAGATGTAGCGAAATGATCCAGGATACATTGTGCAAACCTGTTTTTGGCTTCTTTATTCAAATTCGTTACGGGGAAACTATGCTTCCAAAAATAATTCTGTTGGTGCACTATGTTTTTATTTGAATAACGAACAGTGTTAACGTGTAATACGTCGAATTCTCGGTTGGCCACCTTGGTCCTAATCAGCACCTTTTCAGTAGGTTGCATTTCATTGTGGAATTATGAAGTATTTCGACTGTTGCTTATAAGCACAATATTTTTATCGCATGTTCCACAATCATAGGTGATGATCAGTAACATTATTTCGTACGATCACTGTGAAAGTCACTTCGTTAAAACGATAATAACTTTTCTTTTAAGGATTTATTAGCTTAGCTTTCTAAACGAATTCATCAAACCATCTACCTCTCTGCTTTGCTTAAGTGAACCATAAAACTAACTTGAGAGGAGGATAAATTTGAATAGCTTCTATTGTTTTGTGTACTTTCCTAGTCTCCTCGATCGGTGACATTCAAGTCCGTCGCTCCGGACAAATAAGAATCAAGTTGACTTGCACATTAACAATGATATTTGATCTTTCAGAGCAGTAAAAGTCATTATTTTTAATTTTTGATCCGTTGTTTAGGTTTCTGTCTCGCTCCTGTAACTATTAGTATCGGTTTATTACTCGTAATTGGATTTAATTGATTCAACTTTGAATAAGATGATACACCTCGGGCACAAGTTTATACTTTACTGCTGTTTTCCTTCTAGAATAGTTGTGCCTAACCGTCATTGGGTGACAAACAGATGAGAACAGATATCTGCGCAGAGGCTACCGGACCATATTGGCTGTAACAGAAGACAATACAATGAATGAATTCTCACATTGCGACCTTAAATAATGAAGTCACTGTAGATCATATAAAACAGCATTATCTTTTCCCGTATTGCTGCTCACCTCTGTTATAACAGTGAACTGGAGACTAGGATAGTCTTTCCAAAAAGGTCTCAAAACGTCTACGTAGCGTCGTTCCTTTCGAACGGAAATAATGATTTCGAAGAAAATAAGATGGAAAAAATGTTAGAGAGAAGCCAAAAATAAATAAAATATGCTAAAACCCATGTGGTTGATTTCGTAAGCTGTCAGGCTGTCTGGATTTGTTAGATTCTCTCGAATCAGAAAGTGGCGAGTGCATCTATGTTACACCTTGTCACATCTCGCAACAAGAGACCAAAGACATCATCCTAAACAGCTTTCTAACTGTTTATTTCAAAAACTGACCGAATTAATGAATTTTGTGAGATTTATGGGAGTACAAGTGGTTCTGGCTGGAGGCAGCACAACAAAATTTTAGGATTTATCTGTTTTATTTTTTTGTTCAATCCCAAAAACAGAAGTGTGAAATGATTATGTTGTATCTCTAGGATGGATAATGTGGCTACGGAATTTTTTATTGTGCTTTATTATTCTTCAAATATTGCCATTGTGCTGAATAACATTGTCCATTGTGCCTATCGCCAATCGTGTTAAAGAACTCATTAAGTACCAGGCAGGTTTGAATTTGAAAGTGTCAAGACATTGCTATGAATTTTGGTTATTTCGGTTATTTCTGATGAACCTGCATGTATTATCTTGACCGGAAATTTTTTGGACTTCATCTCACTTCATTCAGTCGGTCAGACACTGAGGAATTCAGATAATTCTGGACTGACCGGTCAACACGCACTACTGCGAGGCTCTAAAAGGAGCGAAGCTTAAGTCTAGTACATCCAGAGTACCTGGTTCATTGGATGAAATGATGACTGTTGCAGTCGGAAAATTAAATATTTCTAAAAAGTATCAGCTATTTCACAACACTACTCATGCATAGCTGTGAGCTGAATGCGAATTGAAGTGGCATATCTTAATTATGGCGTTCAGATGCTTTCCTCCAAACTTCTGAGTACATACTAGGAGAACTTTTAGTGCAGAACACAGTTTAGAACAACTAACTTAATAATATTATTAAACAAGAAGGAAAGTGAACAGTAAATGAGGTTCTGCTGTCCATGTGAAGTGATCGACGCAACTGACAAATATATGCAGTCTGGGAAAATCGCGACGAAAAACTCCCGATGATAACTGCCCTGGGCCGTGTTTTGTGAACCGAAATCAATTTTTATTTTCGTGAAAAGCAATAAGAGAATATTGATTTTCATGTCCTTCCTAATTCTGTGCACTAAATGCTGATACAATCACTAAGTATTCTGATCGAATTCGCTGTTCGCTCAACTGGCAGAAGAATGTAAATTAGCCAGCAAAGTACTGGTTAGAACTAACTATAAACTCCCAGCAAAATACTAGGCAACAACCCAATCGTCAAGTAAAATTGTTATTTTATGCAATTAGCGTCTGTTTTAATGATAGCTTTTTTGCATTATTGCTCGACATCAATGTCCGAATCACGCATAACGGTCATGCTCCCTATCTGGGTATTTACCTGAAACTCATCGAGTTATTGTGCAAAACAACCAATAAGCCACACCTGGAAAAGTCTGTTTAATGCAAATGGTAATAGCGAACGTTTCCCTATAAAACTGTTGATTTTGGTATGCGGATGGTATCAAGTGAATAAAGAATACGGAACGTGAAAGAATTTTTTCGAGTGGTAACTAACGAAGGTGATCCGAAATGAATATCCAAACAAATACACTTTGCTAGCGATTCAGTTAAGTGACAAATGTTCCAAATTTTGTTCTGAAATCATGCTTTTATTAATATTGTGGAATAAATCTTCATCTAAATTTCAATATTTACACTAATTGTTGAGCTTCATTGATATTTGTGGAGAGAATGGAACGACAAATTTTATGGATTAAATGTTTGACTTGGTGACCCTAGGATGAAGTCACAGAACACGTTCGGCTGGAAAAATTTCGGTTGTCTATCTCGTTCTGTCTAGATTTATGGATTGAATATGACCAAAGTTTCTAACTGATAATATCTAATCCACGATTAGCATTGTTTAGCAACTGGAATGTAGTGAACTGGTTCTTCCGCAGCTATCATGAGTTATTTGGGCCGAGTACTCGTTTCCCTCATATTTTATAACTTTCGAGCTGTGGTGACCGGAAGTAGAATCACTATTCCAAAAGCATTCTTACAAATTTCACTATGATCAAATGGTTTCCCAACGTCCGGCAAACGAAGTATTTCAATTCGCCATCTAAATTCGTTCAAGCAATATCGCACATGCCTCAGGCACACGATTCATGATAAATTCGGTCAGTTCAACAGAAGTTTAAAGCTCAACAGAAGTCAAATATACTACGCTTTAGTTTGTCTGCTTCCATTTGATTGCTAATAACGTGGCCCAATTATTAAGTGCAAATGAGCGTGCTCATGGACTCGATCGGTAAGCGGAAAACACACGCTTGCGTTCTGCATGCTAGATCCCTCCATTATTTCTCTGATGGATCAACGAACGTCTGCTGTTGGTGGTCAGACTGGATTGCTACCATTTTGTTAATATTTGTAGCTTTTTGTTTTTATTTTGTTTTTGATGAATTTGTATCGCAATTGTGAGCAGTCATTGACCCATTCCGTTCGACTGGCTATTTCCGGTATTCCTATATTAACTACTAAATTGAAGCGAGTACCTGTTGTACCTAAATCAAAGTGAACCTGACTGACTTAGTCTAAACGAATTATCGATCTTTTTCAACTGTAAATAACCTACTTTTCTCAATCGTTTGGGTGCTGCTCCTATGTGGACTCTAGCCATTGAACAAAGCATCGTATTTACCACAAAAATAAAACACCTTCAAAAGTAAGTTTTCGTAAACATTTTATCTATCAGGGATAGTGTTAAGGTCGACGCCTTGAAAATAGAAATTACCCCCAATTTAATCTCATTGTTCTCGTGTGTAAGGGTTAGTGCGATGGGTATTCGAAGACCTTGGGTCACATGAAGCGAAAGATGGCTGTCTGATACAATGTGTGTTTAAAAACACGCGAAACATTCAATTAACTTCACAATACCAACTACTTGCTGAAGATTTGTATTTTTTATCATATTTTTGTGATCTGCCTTGAACACGAATATTCATGGATTTTTGTGACAATGAACGGATTTCGTCTAATCTTTTACTTCTTTTCCTGCATAACTGCAAACAAACCTCTTAATAAAAGTTATTTGTACAATTGTCTATTTAATAAAAGGCTATAAAAAGATTATTGGTAATATTGATTTGCATATCCCACTGTCCGGCGAAGCAACAACAGATTTATCCCCGAATCTTCAGCAGTATTGCTCATCCGCAGATATAGCAACTGTGGTTCATCAAAAGCTAGCACTAAATTGTCGATTCTACTGATCGCAAGATCTATATTTTTCAGTACCATGATAATTTGTGATATACTGGATTAGAGCAAGTTATATGTCGTCATCATAACCCTTCAGGGAATACATATCTTTTAATTTATCACGCAGTAATTGCCTGCACATGGTCTAGAAATTGAACTGTTTCCGTTGTTCCAATGGGTTTTCTCATGATTTTTTTCATTTGCGTTGCTCAATTGAACCGTTGTATTTCTAATGCGGCAAGAAGGTTCAAACATACTTGTGACAAGTGAGGAGGAAGATGAGGGAGGAAAAAGGCTTGAGAAAGACAGAAGGCCTCAGAGATTGGACTAAAAGTTGGATGTAATGAGTAGTGTTTTCTCGGTAATTCTTCAGTAAAACAGATACTGAAAAGAAAGGAAGAGTAAGAGAACTCATTCAGATCCACATAAATAAGCGATTTCAATGCAGCTTTCATAGAGCATTGAATATTGTTTAAACTGTGAATAAGTATTGAAATTTGGTTCCCGTAGCTCGAGTGGATTAATTTTACGTTCACGTGTTCACCACGCACCGATGATGCCTACTTGACTGACGCTGGAGTGTACTTGCAAACAAATGGCCAAGCGGGGCGAACAGACGAAGATAATTTGGGGATGCTAGTCAATAGAATACACCGAATAGCTATTTCATTCGTGCGGGAACTACTCAGCGGTGCCCACCACGGCCGGACCTTCACATTTTGGTTACATCACGCGTTTCTCACCAACGGATTATTGTCTTTGTGTCCTTGTTGATTTTTTGCCTCATTTGCAAGAACTCCTACTTTAATTGTCATGTCTTGTTTCATCCAATACTTCAGTGTCTTTATGAAATCTCTAAAGTAGTTCCATGTGAGCCTACCGGTTCCGTTTGAACGATCGACAAGGAGCAAAACAAAAGAAACATTCTGGCTAGAGAGTTGTTCTTCATAAACAAAGCACCGTTCGTAAATAAGAGATTTTCTCTCGACTATTCATTCACGGTAATGCGAATACTGTCCTAACTTACCCATTTGAGATTCTGAACAACTTTCTGGATACCCTATCTACTACACTGGTCCATTCTCTTTACTAAGACTGCAAAAATTCACTAACCTCAGAAGTATTGGAACCCACGCACGAACAGTGAAGGGCACGCGCTCTACTAGCAAGCTGAGCGACCAAATGAAACTGACATCACTGATTTTTCCACAGTCGGGTTCAAATCCCATCAATGCCTCCGGAACTTTTTAAAATCCTTATTTACTTGTCAAATAGAATTTAGGGCCATTTTAATAAATTTTATACCCGTTTTCTAACTACCTTGGGATTTCGGATACAGTTACCTCGTTCATCTGATTTGATGCATATATGAGCTCAGTCTTGGTCAACCTTTGTTTGGCATGTCGTTCTCCGTTAAGGAAACCCTATGGACCTGTGCTAAACTTTTCTGTTGCTGTTTGCAGCTGAAGACTCTGTGGCTACCACTCTACAGCTCACCCCATTAATCATACGAGATATAATGAATCTATCTAACCCTCTTGCGTTTTCACACTATAAGCCCTATGATTTTGTGTTCGCTTAACAAACTATTTACTTCTTTATTGGCATATGTTTTGCCTTAAAGGCCGTATGTTTCCAGCCAGATCTTTTCACTTGCCACACATTGAACAACTTTGTCGCAGAAAGGAACTTAATATCAGAATGTGCAAGCAAACAGTGACGCTTAGCCTCACAAAATCCATTAGGGAAAAGCTTTTATATTCAAATTCAAATTACTAATTTTGGTTAAGTTACCAAGCTGATACCTGTTGAATCCTATAGGATCAGTGTACACTGAGTTTGGTTGGTAGTGCAACTAAACAACAAATTAACACGTTCAATCACGGTGCTGAACAGATAGATGCTTGAATGCTTCATCAGGCCGTAACTTGAATGAATCCTTGGTTAGAAGATACTTTGAGGTATTACATACTCTGAAGTTGAAACGGTGACGTCTGCAGTCAAGCAGACTCTTTTGGAGCAAACGTTGAAATGGATGTCCCCTGAGGTGACCATTCCTGTAGAATAGAGCACTACGCGGATGGTTAGGTTAATAAGTTAGTTTATTTATGAAGGCCATACCACCTCGTATTCGGTTGTGTTCAGATGAATATAGTTCGAGGATTTGCAGACTTTTAACGTTAGCTTGGAATTCTGACCCGTTGACCATTTTGGTTCCCATTCTCTGCGGATGTTTCAGAGCTTTTTGTCACGAATCAGCTAGGGATTTCAAACTTGGATGGCAAATTCCGTCTAATGTATACTGATATCAAACAGATCAATATCCAAAGGCACGTTTTATTAGTCCAACTTGTTTTAGGGCCGTTGGTGACAATATGTAAAATATTCCGGATTCTCCCTGTGACATAATGATACAACCTTACATTTCTCAACATTGAATTCAATGTCATTAGTGATAGATCATCGATCAGCTGCGTCGAGTGTTTCCTGAAGTATTTTTTTAATCTTCAGGATGTTCTATTGTTTACCGCGTTTTGGAGTCATCCAAGAGCAATAGTCCTTTTACATCAAGGACATCGCGTATATCGTTTATGAAGGGTAGGAAAAGTGGGGACCAAATACGGATCCTTGTGGAATTCCATGGTCAGCTTCAATTGGTCTCGACAACGAACCATTAACTCGGGCTAATACGGTACGCTGTCTCAGAGATTCCTCAATCCAATCATGGAGCAGTCCTCAAATACCGCAGTTATAGAGCCTTCGCAGCACTTTGAAAACCAAAGTAGCCATGAGTCCTGGCAGGCCCTTGCGCAGAGTTCAGTCATCATATCCCCCAATACCGAACTCCTGTGAATACAGATATCCGGACTTAATTCGTATTCCCGGCCGGCTTTGGAGAGCAAGTCATGTTTTCATGGTATTCAACTTTTAGTCACACAGCTCAGGAGTCCACGTTTCGAGTCAATCCACGACACAAACATGGTGCACATTGACGACGAATCCGAATAACGACACGGCAGCTTTTCATTATTCTTTGTCGTACATCATAAATGGACTCGCACCGCAGATAAGCTTAATTTGTGTGTGGGGAATGAATGAACTCTTCATAACTGAGACCCATACAAGAATGCAATGCATTAGCCATGTCTAGGGTCTTTAACCTGGCGAGAACAAATCAAGACAACGTTGGATTGATATTACACTTATGTTTCAAACTCAAAGCGCATGAGATGGGGGAAACTTATGCCCGATATGCTTTCAAACCCCACAGAACTCCCCAGACTGCTTCAAATTAGGGTCCAAATGAACTTCATTATACTCTTATTATTTGAAGCTAACTCTTTATGGAAACTGATGATAATTATGAAAGCCAGTGCCCCTTCAGGATTCATTTTCATCCTTATTGGTTTTAGCTTATTCCTAAACGATGAAGAAACAATCGTAGTACAATAACTTTCAATTACAATCGTTTTATAAATATTTCAATCGATTATGTTTATCGTTTATCTTTCACTATAGTGAATATTATTAATCATTTATTTCAACACGTAACCAGTTACGGAGAACTGGCAAAAGTGCCACAACATATGAACAAACAGAAATCTGAAGTATGTGCTCATAGGTTGTATGGGCATGTTACTTCCGATTGCTCTGGCCGAGGACGGAGGATAACCGAGGGATCCCCAACCGAAGCCTTTGGCTAGAAAGCCAGACCTGTAAGACAGCAGGACGGAGCTCAGATTCCGCAATCCATTGGGGACCGTTGTCCAGTTCATTGGGTCATACGCCCTTTGGACGGGGTCAAACGTCCCAGGTGCCCAATACACCACGATGCCCAATTGAGCCTGTGACTACTACTGCAACTAAGAAGGTGCGTGTGGTTCCTACGCCTCTTCTTGGTTGGTTTTGGATCAGGATTTTTAGCCAACTCCCTTAGGTTAACTGCCAATGGTTCACCAGCCCAGTTATAGCCCAGGATCTCGGCTTTATGTCCTTTGAGTTTGGTGGGAAGAAACCTCCGTCAAGGGAAGGAAGTGAGTAGGGCTTCCTCAGCAGAGGCTATTCGAGATGCTTAGTCATATAGGTGCATTTCACGAGGTGTAAGGGAATGGTGACCAGTCACCATCTCAAACACCCACCCCGACCATACAATGATATAAATCACAGGAAGTGAAAAATCGGCCAATCGGAAGACTGTCATCCAACACCCAGAAAATGGTGATTAAAGCGGTGGTGGTGGGATTCTCACACACTTCCTTTCGGATGATAACCGCTTGACTACCACCGCCCATTTCGTGTTTTACAACACATCTGCTTTACAGCGTTCTTTTTCTTGTCCTAATCATTTGTTTATTTGAGTTGAGTGATTAATGTTTTGATTGGACTCGGTGAAAAAGTTCGAAAAGATACACTTCAGGCTCGAATAAGCAACCTTACTAAGTTCAGCTCAGTAAGCTTTTAGTCCTTATTTGATTGTCTTTCCAAGATTATCATGGACACACTTGCTTCTACGATAATTCGTGTGCATCATCACTCGGAGATCAGGCATTTTTTTCGAAACTCGCTCCTGTTTGCAGGACTCTCCCAAATCACGACTGTCATCACCGAACAGTACCAACTATTTCCAATATTTTTTTCAACATCTCTCTGCAGTTCATTCAGACTCGATTCTACAGGCCCATCTCCTCTGTGAGAAAAACACCGGAGAAACCACACTGATCGACTGATCAGAACTGAAATTCAAGGCCATTCGTTTGTCGACGAGACATTGTATATTCAGAAATTCTATTACCATTAAAAATGGTTTACACTAAAAAATTCCGTGGCTTTCTCTCTGGTTTGGGATCGCAAACAGCTCAGTGGAAAACACTTTCCAACACCGTTCGCAAATACAGAAGAAATCGCCCTGTTCTGACCAAAGTCTGGCTCTGTATTCACCGACTGCATACTCGTTTAATATATCTGATTTCAAAAACAATGCACTTATGGGTGCGTTATCCTTCAGATTTTTGGCATGCGTCTGTGTATCAAGTACCCCAGACGGAAATTTTCGATGAAAAACAACAAGACTAAGACACATGAACTTGGAATAGCAGACATCCCGTTACTGCAAACGTTCAGGACAACCCTCATGAGCCACTGAGCACGTGTGCAATCCACCATAGACAGCAATGGTGCCACAGTAATGCTGACTCACTAACCTTCGAAACGTGAATACGTGAGTGCCGTTCATTGGGAGATTCGAGTTTCTGGAACAGGAACGCACCCACAAAGGTTATCAGGATCAGAATGAATATCAGACCCGGTAGAGAATTGAGAAAACGGCCTGAAATAAGAAATATAGATGGAGAGAGAGAGAGATAATATGAGAATGATGAAAGACAAATAAAATCAGCATTCAAAAATACGAATAAAAAATGTTCTTTGTAACACCACGTTTCGTAAAGTAATATACTGAACCAAAGAACTGGGAAAAGGACATTTGAATTCATTTAAGCCTATAGCATCAGTTGAGTCTGAGTCAACTTACCTCCATCTGGATTAACCAATGTTTTTGTGGAGTGATCGAGGAAAAACCAGTACAACATTCCTCTCTTCTCCTCATTCAACCACGCTTTGCGTGTATGAATTATTATCGTACTTTGTCATCTGCTTTTCTAATTTATCTTATCACTTTTAAATCTAATTACATAAATCGGTTGTCCACCATCTTATTTAAATGATTTGTGGCAATCTTTACCTTTCTTTTTTTCGAACCAATTCACAGAAAATCAGTTCCGATTAAAAATTATATTTATATTATATACAGTTTTATTTAGTCAAAACAACCTTTGACGTTCATGACACAGTAGGCTACCCGGTCGTGGTAACAATAAATTCTGTTTTTTTGCAGCCCTCGTACTTCGAATGGGGAACTCCGTAAGAGAATTTTGTTGTGAAACTTTCATCATCGCACTGGTTTACCAACGACTATCATGATCTACAAATCAATTTGGCAAAAGCACTTTGCCCAAACATTTTAGTGTTACAACCACGTTCATTGCTCTTACCATTTCAAAGCTTCGTGGGTTACAAGATAATGTTTAGAAGGTTATGTCCGAATGGTCACTAGGCCATGGGCAGATTGTCTGTTTTATTTATGCTCACACACATGCGTACATATATCCCATAAAACAACAACAACCGGATATAGCCCTATTTCGTACCATACAAAGAAAAGGGAACATCTACTGGAAAGTGATGCAGATGTTGCCGTCTTTTGAGTTACATCACACTTCATACTCCCGTTTTTCGATCATGTGCACCGTAGACATGTACGTTTGAACAAGCGCCATGGGTGGTAACCTGTGATCCCCAATCGGAATTGGAAGCATGAAGCTGTATTCAGTCATTAAAGAAAGAGAAGGCTGCCGTACCTGATGGGTTTCTCCCTATTCTTTTCAAGATGGGTGTTGATTCTCTTGTCCACTCGATTACTACTTCTACTTCGCAGCATTTGGTCGGAGGAGCGTATCCCCTTGTCCCGGGGTCAATTGTTGATCGTCCCGAGGTTCAAGAAGGGATCACGCAACGAC
Organism: Echinostoma caproni; assembly: GCA_900618425.1. NCBI lineage: Eukaryota > Metazoa > Platyhelminthes > Trematoda > Plagiorchiida > Echinostomatidae > Echinostoma > Echinostoma caproni. The sequence continues at coordinate 197 of UZAN01044404.1, read as the reverse complement.
TGCGCAAACCACCGCCGGATTAGTTTAGTTCCAATAATCACAAAAGTATTGACTTCTGTGATACTTCGTCGCCTGATACCTTTAGGAGAGATGAATATCCGCGAACAGCAAACCGGATTCCGACCAGGTCGTGATTGCATTGACCAAATCTTCACTTTGCGTCCAGTCCTCACATTACGCCACACCTATCGTAGACC
>UZAN01044403.1:20417-34028 GCA_900618425.1 Echinostoma caproni | reverse complement strand
GACCGTATGCCAAACAAATATTGGTACAATGATCTTTTTAACAAAACAGGAAATTCCACTATTTTCATGTGGGTCGAATACAGCCAGATTGCCCAGGAAGGTTATGGGTAAGGGTGGCACCAAGGTATTCGACAAAAGCCCATTTGGTGTTGTTTTGAGTATTAACTATAAGATCAGGGAGATCACTTACTAATGAAAGATAACGGGGTCGGTTCTAAAACTAAAGGTACCATTATTGCACTTATTGCTGTAAAGTACAACGGGTTGGGGCATAGTCCAATTATGAAGTTCAGTAAGCCTATCCGGGAGAATCCGAAAATTGTCTGAACTAGGGTATGGGCAGTTAATCACAATATAATCAGCATACTTGCAAGCAGTCAAGTTACTCGGATTAGGGCGATTCTGTGTGCAGAGAAAACAAGAAAGGGAACAAAATAGCATCCCGAAAGACACCAGCATCATTGGTAATTAATGTCGACCGTGTACCATTAAATGAAGTAAACTGGGTCCTACAGAAAAAGTAGTCGATTATAACATTCAGAACCTCAGGTGTCAGACCTTACTTAGAAAGACCTTCAATAAGCTCTTTTCGGTCGAAAGAATCAAAGGCGTTTGCATAATCAAGAAAAGTGAAACAAGCGGCACCTGCGACGTTGTCTAAGACGGATGCAATAATGTGAACGATTTGGGAAAGAACGTCTAGTGCGGATAGGTCGGATTTACGAGCAAACAGTAAAAGGATCATGGGAGTTACTACATAGAGGTATCATGCGGTGCAGCAAAATATTTTCAGTAGTTTCCAGCAGCGCAGATGTACAAGGAATAGAGCTATACTTTGATGATCCTTTCTTTGCATAGTCTGATCTGGGCTGGTCTCCAACAATCGGGGTTAACTGAATTAGAATCAGGTTGTATAAGGTAATTCATCAAATGATGGAAGGGAAAGGTTTCAGTATACAGACTTGGGAGGAACTCGGAGGGAAGGGGTCAGAAGCTATCTTTCTAGCGTTCGGTTGACCTTAGTGTTTTGACGTCATCATTGGGTCATGTTCAGATCTATTATCTGAATCAATTCGAGATCAAGGCAGCCGGAATGTATTGACCAAATTTTTCTATGCATACAGTGATGAGTTTAACCGCCTAATTGCGACTGCTTCCGCTATTGCTGACAGGTGTTGTTGTACGTGCTGTGATCTCACCGGTGATGCTTGATTCCATGAAGACAAAGTAACAGTGATTATTCTACAAGGACCTAACAGCCTTTCTGCCCATGAAACAAAACATACATATGCATTGCGATTGCTCCATCGTTTACCATCTTCTCGTCCCTCTCACCCGTGACCTAAACAAGTAAATTCCCTCACTTCAACACGAGACTGTCTGATTACCGGCTTGTACGTTTTTTAATGCTCTTGTTGTCACGTCTAGCCCACCCGTGTGCTGATGGCACCCCTGTTGCACAGTCAAAGTTCACTGGGCCTGTCCGAGACTCACTACTGTAAACAAGGTGTGGCTTCTCGCTCGGGTTAGCTGGACACTCCTGCTGAGGTCGAACCATTCGACCGATCGGTCGTGTGATTTTCGAGCTGGCACAGGAGGATTATAGGTTTCGAATCCGATGCTGCTGGGTACGGCCATTACGACTCATTTGATCGAATCGGAACATCGTGTCAGAATGGTGAGTCAGTCAGGCCCATCTACACGACCACCGGGGTGAGATCAAAGCAGGCCGAGCATCGCTTACTGTCCACAGTCGAAGCGATCGCGATTCCGTTGAACCACCTCTTCCTTGTTCGTTCAAAATACAGCCGGTCAGAGCTCTGGATTTACCTTGACGTGTACACGATGGGAAACGCAAGGGACATCCACACACAAAGACGGATGAATGTAGTATATCCAGCGTTTTGCAATGTGTACATCGAAAATCGCTTCATAGTCCCCTGATGTTAGAATGGACTGATATTGTGCACGGTCAGATTTTCGAGCCGCACTTTTTTAACAGAAACGTAAGAGATAAGAACGATTTTCATGTGAGTAATGGAGGATTGGATTAAATTTAAAATGAGAATTTGTAGTGTATATGGAAAATGAAGCGTGAACTAAAAAAGCTAGGAAGCACTGGACATCTGTTTCGACCTTGTTGGGTCTCATCAGCAGTGTGGATCCATCGACCCAACTGGGGGTCGAAACCGGGAAGCCGAAAAGAAAAAATAGCTTCGTATACCCAGGTTCCAATGAAGAGTGCAATTCACGGCAAAAGTTTGCACTGATATCATGCATGGAAGTCATGTTCAGTACAGAGGACATACAACGGAGCTAGTTGTACACAGCGCTCAACAACACCGGAATAACAGACACTGAATTTTATGATAAAGAGACTGAAACTGAGAGTTTACTTAGCTTGTTAAACGGAATTTACTGGGTATCATTTATTTTACAAGACTGACTCGAAGTGTGGCAGATGCTAGCAACTTATCTTTGCATTTTGCTACTGTTTTCCGAATATCTCTCGAAAAAAACGAAAACAATCTCGTAACGAACAAAGTTGCTGGTTTCAAACGATGTTCGCTCAAACGGGAAACATTATATCATTAGCTGATGGACTTTGCCTTAACTTCCACCCATCAAGTGGAAAAAGGAAGAACTTCCAGAAGTGCACACCACCGTTCGACACTGAAGTATTCGGTAGAGACTGCTTTAAAATTGTCGGGTGATGTTTGTCTTGGAAATCCTACTGGTGAACGAATTCGGATCATATGTTCCAATAAGTCCTGTGTTAGTTCTTACAATATCTCTGTGAGACATTTTTCCGATTTATTTGAGTTTTGCTGCATCGTATATGCAGTGGCTATGACCCGCGTACATTTTTAGTCGCTTCTCAATGTTCCATCCAATTTCCTCCCGTTAACTTTCATCATGCTTGTCTCTTAGTACTTCAAACTGGACCTGCTTAAAATCGAATCTTGGCTGCAGCATCATCCGACAGACTCAAGTGGTTGGGGCTATTTCGGTTTCCTACTACAACGACTAACGGATCAGAAAAACTGTGATATTTCTGAAGTTCGGAGTGTCCTTTTAATGCGATTGCGCTCTGTTACAGAAACTCTTGAACTTTATCCGGAGAGGGAATGTTTGTGGATGTTCAAGTGAGTTACCTTTACGTTTAGGGGAGGGTAATCTTTGCTCTCCAATTGAGTTTAGTGTTAATTTATTTTTGTTCACTCTATCCATAGTTTTTGATTCATGCTAATTATTTTGCATTTTAGGATTTGCCCTAAAAATACATAGAATCTATTGTCCTCTCCTTTTATTCAGTTTGAACCACGACTTAACCAGTACACACTACATGTGACAAGACGTCATAAGGACCACAATCTACCTGAAGAGATCTTGTTGGAACACTTAGAGTGCATAAAAAACAAGTAGATGCGTTCGGACTACCTGGTTCCCACGAACAGTACTTAGTTGACCTTGGTAAAACACACGCATAGCTCAGGTCGCAGTGGGATGTGGCTAGCTCTCGTGGAAGTTTAGCACTAAACTAGGCTACCCTCGTAGATATCCGTCATGCTGCAATCAACAATACTGCACATTGTAATCGTACTGTTGAGCATTAATCCATGCGTTCCCTTCTACAACGTCATCCGTTCTGATTGATGTCCGATAAAGTCCATGATCGATGTTGTGAAACACTTTTTGCTTATCACGAGCCGTTTTCTACCATGAACCTCAAACTGATCTGTTCGTTATTTTCCGCAGTTTCGTTATGCATTGTGCACCTGTCTTCTCACCCAGAATTTCAATTATATCCCCTTAATGAAGCCGACATAAATACTTTTCCGATCAAGCTCAAATCAAATCATGTTATCCCTCTATTGCTAATCCAGCCTTGAATACCGATTCCCGTTGTCCAGACTGATTACCCGTGGAATGTCTTAAGTACAAATACTCAATCTCTTCTGTTGTCTGTTATTATATACAGCCGAATAGTCGGCTAACAGTGCACGTATCCGCCGCTTGTAAATCCACTCGTGACCACCCTTTTTCCCGCATGAATCTCTTTCTCGACAGTTTGGTTTTGTGAAATCGTATCGCTACATTATCCATGTCACTAATTCTGCTACTATCACGAAGGGTTGTTATAACTTGCGTACCTCCATGACCCCTGTAGATTTGTTTTCCCAGCCGCAGATACAATTATGCCTAAAGGATTAATGGACAGAGGTCAGATAAAATGCAGTTCAACAAGAACGGCGGTTTGGGCACCTGACAACATTTGACTATGCAATCTCATTCCTGGAGAGGTCACTTCAACAAATGAACACGATGAAATAATTACACCGCTACATGGACTTGGTGGCAGGGTACCTGACTGCTTCCTCCCAACGGTGAAAGTGGTCATCATGCTTCACTGAACAGCTGCTGCCCGCCGAATGTAAGCAGGCCCAATCAATGAGGTACTGTCCCGTCCACAATCCGCGTTCATCATTGGGTACCTGAAGTGAGGGGTCGATCCAGAACAACGGACTGTCAGTCAACGCACCAGCGAACAACACTGGACTGAAACCCAAAGACATTGCGTGACAAGTCTCTAGAAGCTCCCGTACGCGCGTTTCGGTCACGCTCCCGTGTTGAATCTACGTTCCACTGCCTCGTCGGTCAGAATTTCAATTCGAAGGTTCCGGTCAGGGCTACCAAAGAAAAATCTAATCGTCATTGTGGGCTACCGTGAAGTTTGTCTTACTCCAAGTTTTCAGGCACCCATTTGAAAATTTTTTTCTGTCTAGTTCTTTCACTTCGGAATCACTTCTGCTACTCACGGAATATCAATCAACGTTCAACCAGTAAGAACATCCAATCGGACGCTATAGAATTGATGAAGAAGGAGAATGGGAATTGGACAACCCAATATTGTACCAAAATTTTGTACCTTGAATGTGCAGATGCACACCGAACATGGTTACGCTAACGTTCAAATTGTCCAGAAAAGCTTTCAACTTACCTGGATCACACAACGTCGTCAGCAAACTCCAGATCAAATATTCTACTACCAAGTCAGTGCAGCTATCCTCATAGCAGGTTAGGGCTGTTCCAAGAAGCAAATCTATAATAAAGTTAAATGGCAAGGGATAGAGTGCAATCCTGACGAACACCACTGTCGGTGGTAAACTTGGACGAAGAGTTTTTTAAATAGTAAAGTTCGTTTTATTTTTCAGTATATTCAAAACTGGTTCACTGAAGCACTGTAACCGTAGGAGGTGCGCCAAGTGGTTCGACGATACAGGCGCATCATTTAAACCTTCTCTAATCCATTCGCCATACAATATTTAACACCATTACGATAGTCAACTCCAAAGCGTGTAACCTCTACGCCTCATTTGGTAATACGGCTTTGCAAAATCAATATTTGTAGGAAAAATTGCAACATTCTTTGATTACAGAATACCTGACTCGCCTACATCGGTATGGTTCGCGCGTCGAGTCTAAAGGACTGCCGGTTTTGGGGACAGCTTAATGTGTAGAGTTGTATGTCATTCATGCTAAATCTGATATGATATTGATTCCTGCTCTTCGCTAAAACCTGATCCAGATATTTTTCGGTCACCGACATCACCATTTAAGCGTACTAGTGTTTTCCTTAATTCTTCCGTATATATCAAATATTCTTGCGATTTACAAGTTTAGACACGTATTACTTACGGGTAGCGCGCGGATATACCCTTTCGTTGTCTTTTTTTCACGCTCGACAATACCTGGACAACGTCACGACCCATTTTACATTGTATACAAATGGTGATAGACGGAAACCAATTGGTATATGCTACCCATTCTCTTTCCCTTGGTTTTGATCTCTCGTAATTTCGAAAACAATTTGTTCAACTGATCTTGTTTTTGATTAAACTGGACATTTTCACACAACAATTACGCGAACACTCACGTGTCTTCATATCGCAGCTCTCCTTTTAGTTTCCGGTATTGATTCTGAAATCTGGAATGAGTGGTGACCATGATTAAGTAGCTAATATAATTGGCTACGTGGTTTACTTTTTAATCGCATTGGCATTTGCAGGAATGAATCATCCACGTTTTGACGAATTGATTGTTCTACATTTTATAAGACATTTATTGTTGCGCAATCTTAAAGTTCCTCGTTCTGTTTTACTTACTAAATAAAAGTGATCAATTAATTCATCCATACGAAAATGTGACCTTCACCACTGGATCGTTAGAGCATTCTTCAAAGCAGATTTACACTAATGCATGTATGTTTTATCGTACTTTTGCATTGGGAAAACCCTTTTCGGATCATGCGGGATATATGCACTTACAAGTAGTTTGGGGACTTTCAACAAATTGTCTTCAGATGGTTGCAAAAGAGTCAAGTATTTCGGACTTTTTTCGAATAACGATAGTGTCGCGATTTTTCGTCGAATGTCGTACAACACCAAACAACGTAAATGTTCGCTGTATTCCCGTTTGAGGGAAATACTGGTAAATAACTATCACTCCCGCGTTTGGTTAATGTGCCTATACTCGCTTGTTGCCTTCAGCTCCCTAATGTGTTCAACTTAAGGACCTCACTACCAACCGTCCGTAAATAATGATATCTAAGAGCCAGTGAATGATTCGAAGATTCGGAAAAGCGATTTTCTCTGTTTTCTTTGCTTGGTATCTTGAATTTTTATTGGTTCCGTATCAGTTTTGAGCACTTGAAATATTTGCTTCATTTTGATCTTACCTTTAAAAATTATAGCTGGAATATGCTCTATGGATAGGCCTATATAGGTTTGCAGCCTTGGCTTCTGTTTAATATTAAATGGGTTTCCACCAAAACATTTATTTTCAGTTATTATCTTAATCTTGGTGAATGTATAAACTCCAACCGGTGCTGGTTTTTAATGTTTCCGGGAGTAATCAGATCAATTTCGTGCCTGTTTTGTCGTTCAATGAAGGCACTTCTTAACCATGTTCATTTTTTTTTCAATGGTTGACGTTAATATCTTGTTATTGACTCATCCACCCAGGAGAACCATATTGTCCCTACTGTGGCGCTTGGACTCTACAACGTTTCTCACACGAGCCATCGTCTGTGAATCAGAATCGAATTACAAACCGCTTGAACAGCTTCTCAGACGGTTCACGATCAATGGGAACAGTGCACTAATGTTTCGCTCGGTTGCCGAATTCCTAGACTTTTGTCATTCCTCCGGATTTTGTTGTCACTCTTCCGAGTTAGAATGGAACGACATGTTGCGATGGCGTCACTTGCTTTTTCTGTGTCGCTTGTTCAGGGAAAAAGGAGTTGAATATTCAGCTGTACACTTCTCTTAATCCTGTTTTTACTCCTTTATATGGGGTAATGATGTTCCTGGATATGCGGTCTTTCGGCAGTTTCATATTTTTCATTTCTACTAGCCGATTTCATGTCCTCAATCTTCCTTTTCCAATCTATATAATAAACTTCAAGTCAAGTCATTCAGTTATGCACCTAGCATCTTAAATCATAATTGTGGTTGCAAATTTACAAAATCACACAAAATGAAACTGAAAGTAATTGATTTTGTCTTTGTCAACAAAGCAACGAATACGTAGTTTTGGTGATCCTTTCTACTTATCGACAGATAAACGTGCTAGATATGGCAAAACGAATTAAGGTATAAAGAGGTACTTTGCAAATAGAATTTTGATAAATTGAGCATGTGGATGATGAAGGGACAGCTTTTGAAAGTTTGTTGTGTAATGGTTGATTGATGTCTCAGAGTATTTTGCAGTATAATTTTTACACACTTGTAGATGTCTGTCTATGATGTGTCTGTAAGTTTATCTGTGAACGTGCCACTACATTTAGAGATCTCGTCCGTAAATAAAATACTTTTAAACATACTCGGAGAAAATCACTAGGGAGCAGTACAATCAGTGGGAGAGTGTGGATGCATTCATAAACCTAACAATCAACTTGCGTGGAACAAAAGCTATTCCTAATCAGAGTGGGAAGTGTGTAAGCTTTCTAACTTTACGGAATGTGTTCTGAACAAGCAGGGACCATGATAACTTGTGTGATAGTTTGACGCTGAGTTATTTTACCATTGTTGATTTCGAAATGAGTTCGTGATTGGTAAAAGGGTGGGAAGCCTATTTTTGAGGGCTGAATATGGTTCTCCGGCCAACAGGAAAAACACAACATCCTGACATTTAGAGGCATTCGCTGAAAAAGAACTGGACAAGGACTAACTAACAAGTCCGTTTAGCTCTCTTTGAATTCCCGAAACATCTTCAGGGGTGGGCGCTTTGCAACCTAAAAGAATGTTACCTGCTTATGTACACCTCATGCATGTAGAAGCAACGGGAAATTGTTTGACATACATTGAAAAGAAAAATGGGAAAAACATTGAACCTGGAAGAGCGGTAGAAGCAATTGAGCAGGTAGAAGTCCTTGGCGTTCAGAAATGTGGTCTGCTTTTTTCGTGAAATAATCGCGGATCAATATGCCAACGTTCGGATGAACACCACTTTCGATCATCAGACTGCGCAATACGGATTGATCAAGACTGCCGTATGTTTTTGTTGTTTAACAACACCATTTTGACGGTCTTAAACATCCTATCTAGAGCCAAAAGTGTTGAGTGGACAAAGTAAGAACGGTGTCAAGTGTTTAGCACCAAGAACGATATGCAAAGGGATGTAATCTTGGACAGACTCCGTGAAAACTCACTGTAGCAAGTATCTTTCGAATAACTTGAGCATGGTTGACATGCAGGCGATGGAACGGTACTTCTCAGGTTCCTTTTTTGTGACAGGAGTCTCCAATTGTCAGGAATTTTTCCGCTTATGAACCAGCAGTTAAATATGTTAGATAATCGGACTGAAAGTGTATCTGCACATACTTTGAGTGCCACGAGTGATAGTTCATCCGGACCAGTCACTTTATTCATGTTCGTTTTCCGTCGCTGCTGGAGGACCGTGACGAGTTCAATAGTTGGTGGTGGCGTAGAGCTGACTAAGTATGGCAGGGTTGTACACTGTGAAACTGGACGAAATCTTCTAATTGAGCCTTAAAACTTCGACAGTTTCCCTTTTGTGTTTATTTGTTCTGCCATAGAGGCGATTGATAGCTCTTCATATATCACGACAACTTAAGTTTCCCAGGATAGTATCTATGTGCGATTTCAAGTCACGAAGTATGCCCATTGATTAGGAACACAATGTAGGAGAACACATGTTCTCGATGAATTCCTTTTCAAGCCTTTGTAGTCATATTTATATGAAGCAATTTCAATAGAGTCAAACAGAGAGATAGACAAATTTCGTGTTTGGTAATGAGCTCGAGGGAACCCAAAATTGGTGAGGTGCTTGGAGGACGTAGCCAAAACCTACTATGATACGCCAAGGTCATGTGAACTAGTGATTTTCTCTTTCCTTGGCTTGATGTTCATCTTACCAGATACCCCGATCGCTCTATCCAAAGAAAGGTATATCAAGAAGCAACATGGCGTGGACAGTACACACATTTTTATAGCTTTGTCCCACTCTATCAGAAATGTCACCTCGTTCATTGTCTTCAATAGCGGGCAAGGCGCATTTGTTCAGAAGGACAAAATTGTTCTAGTAAGGAGAACCTTACTAGAGAATGGCTATCCTGAGAAATTCATCGATCTTAATTGGACTGAACAGAATCAGCTAAAAAATACCAAAAACGGAGGTAATTTTTGTAAAGCTCCCATTCAAATGGGATGTTGCCATTGCCAGGCGATTTTTGTCTATTTCTGTAAAATCCATCTGTAATGCTGCTCAACTAAGATGCGTTTTCTCTACCTCACCAAACATCCGATGCCCCAACGAAGATCAGCTGCTTTTGCTGACCACATCTATGGTTGTGTACCAATTTAAGTGTCCATGTGGTACGACCTGTTACTCGAACGACAAGGCAGTTGTCTCAACGTATCAAAAATCACAATCCACGCTCGTTCACACAGGATGGGAGTTGAACTATGTCAAACCGGATTGTTGCTCGTCCGCTAAAGACGGGACACTTGATTGTCATGCCCTCGCCATTTGCAATCCCTCGAGAGCAATGCGGTTCCGGACTTGAAGACCGCAGAGACGTTTAATATCCGCCTCATGAAGTTTGAACTGTACGCACAACGAAAACTAATCCAAGCTACCAAACTCTTCTGGCAAAGAGGATGGAAAATCGCTTGTTTACGTGACCATGACTTAACATGGCAGATTTTGGTTGCATCATCCAAGCAGCTTACCGATTTGGAGTTTTCTCGGGCTCATTACCAAACACATGACTCATCCACCTATGTATTTGACCCTATTGTAATCGTGTCACATAAATGTGGTTGTAAAGGCTTGAAGAGAAGAAAGTTGCGTGCTTTCTATTATATGTCTGTGATAGGAGCTTTTGTTCAAGAATGTGTTTTCTCTTTGCCCCTTGCTGCTCCCCTGTGATGTGACCTGGTTTGCTGAAGGCTGATTTCAAGCTGCTAATGCGTGGCTTGTCAAAGGTCAGTCGTGTTTTCCAAGTGCTTTATCTGTTCTGATTGACAATATCTGTGATGCGTGCTTGGAGTTTGCTGACAATGTTCTATCTGATTGCACCCATTCTTCACACATTGACCTGTGTGCATGCAGATCCCGCCCACCGCCTGTTTCAAGTACAAGCTACACCCTATCTCGAATATGTGCCTAAAGAAACTCCTCGGTACTCCATCTGATTCCGATACTGAGAAGCAGTGTTTCTTCTGAGCTTTCTAATGCATTTAGTAGTTGGTTCACAGTTTTGTGCGCTTGATATCTCACTTATTTCTTTTTTGCCACTACCGTGAAGGTGGTCCTTTTTTGGCTTAAAGCCTTCATGTAACTCGCTAAAGCTTCAATACAATACAAAAGGAATTCTCCGAAAACATATGTTCGCCTGCATGGTTCCATGTACCATTTATTTAAGAGATTTAATTCAGATTTGACCCAAATCGTAAGCCGCTTGGCACGGTTCTCTTTCTATCCTTATAGGTCTGCTCCTTTGACCTGCGTAACTGCTTTAGTAACGGCGAGGAAAGTCAATCTTTATTTACGAGGACCGTTTCAAATGGGCTACACTGGTTAGAGCAAAAGTTAGGGTGGGCATTAGCATGTTCGCAGAGGACAGAAGAGTTTTCTACTCTGGTAACCTCGAAAAATCGTTGATGGCAATTAATGATCTTAGCCTTTCTAGCTTCTCCGGTGAACAACTTTGAGTAGAATGATCTTGAAAACATGTACCGGTTAGTTTTGCTGCATACAGTTGAACACACTTTCAAGATACGATGCTCAGAGCTGCCCATTAGAGCACTTTTTTGGACTTTCAAAACCAGCGTTCAATTTGTCAAAACTAAGTGTAGGTTTGCATCGAGACTGGTAGGAAAATGCACCAAATTTTGTAGACCCAGTGTGAAGAGGAAAGTTATATTATATATCACACACCAACACAGATCGCGCAATAGGTGCAGATCCCACAGAGCGCTAATGATAATCCAGGTCCAACATACATACACGGAAACTTACGCACTTGACCCCGTTTTTGGGTCAACTTTGAACGCCGCGATTTTCACCTTAAAGCTTGTGTTTTCGAGAAACCGATTAAACTGACTTGACAAAGGCCTTCCAAGAAGGTCGAAACGTTGTCACCGAATTCTTGTGTTTTGGTACTCACGTGGCTAAAACAAACCTGATTCTATTGTTACCATGAGCACAACGCCCAAATTTTTCGAAATGATCCGGAACACCTATGGATTATTAACTGTTTATATTAACGTTCTCCCAAGAAGTAAAACCCATACCCAAGATCGTCAGCAGTGCCTGCGAAAAACCAGATGGGCGAATCCAAGCATTCACTGTGTAAACAGTTATATCATGTTTATTCGAATTACCAACAGATGTATACAGAGTCGCTTATATGTGATATGACGGGAATAGAAAAAAATATCAAAATGAATTGATGTTAAATTTCGATATTGTGGGTGAATGTTTCCAAGGATTATGGAACGACAAATTCTCAAATAATGAGCCTACATTCAATGGCGTGGCATCCAATTTCATTTGTCGAGTATTCGTAGATCACAGTTCACTTACTCCGGTTATTAACGCAACTTGCAACACCGTCTCGTATACGGTCACTCGGAGGACGGTCAACCCGATACACACTCTACCTATTCAGATGTATAATTTCACCTGGAATTTCTTCATGCAACCACAATTCTTGCAGCATGATTATCCCACTTTGTTTTTTACTCCTCTTTCTTGTGATATCTACTAATTCATCGTCGAATTTCTCCAACAGGGAACGACTGTTGCTAGTTGAAGTGAGAAGAATTTGCATTTTACCGGTGCTGCACTATCTGAGACCGACTTGTCAAACTGCGATGTTTTCTTCGTCTGCCGCTTTCTGTTTGGAGCATCCGCTTAAACTTATTTCTCACTTTGTTGGCATAAATCACAAAATTTTCGCTTCGCGTGCAAGCACAAAAGGAGTTTATAAACATACTCGAGTAAGGTAGCATCGGTGTCCTCGAAATGGATGCGACTGTTGATNATGGATAAATCCACGAAAAATGGTGTAACATGCTTTTCGAGCTAAATGATTCGACCGAATTCAGAGGCCCCGTGATTTGTGATTTGCGGTCTTTTTTACATTGCGGGAACTGATTTACCCACCGAACAACTGCAGTGTATTCGATGATCGTCTTATTCCAACCAGTCTATATTGTTAATGTAGAGTAATTTACTCCAAACAGTTATACTTGGGTGATACACTCATGCGTTGCATGGGGAATGAGGCGCACAAACTATAGGTCTAATCGAAANTGTGAAACACTTGTGTGTTCGTATAGGCAACAGTATTTATACTAGAGTGAATTTTTTTCCAAATAATGATATACAAGCCTTGGTGAGTCTTTATAGCATTGATTTTCCTGATTCGTTTATACTCAGCAGATGGAATAACTCAGAATGTACAGGATACTCCCATTTCATCAGTAGTGGTTGACCTACAGCACGACGAGTTAGGTAAGTCAAGGGAATAGAACAGATTTTATTTACAACAAATTAACATCACAATCGACCAGTACTGTATGTTCAATGAGCATGGGTCAAAAAGCTTCAGACTGGATCTAAAGTGCCTAGTATGTAGATGCAGTAGTCAGCTTTATTGGAAGGAATTCAGACCTCATTGACATGGAATCTGCTAGATTGTTGAATGATGCCAGTAGAACCTCGTATTCTGTCCACAGCGGCTAAACACAGCCGACCACTCGATGCAAGCTGAACAGAAAGTATGCATGATGGGGTGTCTGACAATGCTCCTGGTCACTAGAAATTAAAAAACGTGGTTATCTGAAAACGAACATCCTTGGCTTTAAATTCAATCAAAATGATATTGAATACTACCAGAAGTTCCATCAAAATAGAGGGACGAAATCGACATCCAAATCATTGTAGGTGATCGTGGAGGGTGAGCGGTTTCGATTTAGTGGGTTTAGTGTTGACGCAAATCACTGAAAATAGAAATTCGTAGTTAACGTAGTATTTTTTCACAAAGGTTTTGTTTACTCAATTGTTCCTGGTTTTGCT
>UZAN01044402.1:0-10625 GCA_900618425.1 Echinostoma caproni | reverse complement strand
TCTGACACAATAATAAGGACCCAAACTGGTTTGCTATTGTCCCCAAATTAGATTTTTCACTATATCGTAGACCTTGACGGGTAGCGTGACATGTCAATGGGAGACCTTTTAGTACTTCAGAATTTTTCTTATGGGTCCGATGTAACAATGAAATTTCCGCAGAGGCACTTTCCGATATAGGAATAAACTGTCTCACATGTAATGCGCTGCTTACTCTACATTGCTTGAGCCCAACTACACGAACATTAACGATCGATCACCGGATATCACGAATGCGCAAACTCAAGTTCACAGTCAGAGGTCAATAGTCTGGTTAGAAAGCCTTTCATATGCTTCGATTACTTGAACAAATAACTGACGTCGTCAGATCACCCTCACCGTTGTCATTATCATCAACATACAGTGAGTGAAACTGCAGTAATCGCTGTTAAACTGAAAATATGCATAGAATGCGAATGCTTAAGGTGGAAGGGGAGTGTAATTATTTTAAAATATTTGAAAAGAAACTAAAACTTCATGGTCGAAAAGAGTACATATTCGTACATTACATAGACCCTGTTTCTGAAGCATTTTGTCAAGATTTGAAATGATAAGAATACCACTGTTGTTGTCCCACTACCACGGCCATTCAATGTCTCCAATCAACCAGAAGGTGAGGGCCCTTTACTCTACCTAACCTCTCCAGGCACCTCTTCAGGCCTAGTCTTAACATCACTCGTCGCTTTCTGCTCGTGTCTCTTTTGGTGTACATACGACGATATTCAGCATGGAATCGATGTAAACTGTAAGCACAGTGATTGTAGTAGATCAATGGAACATTCTCGCGGAAAAAGGGAACCGAATAAGGCGTACGATCATCTGAGTTGTTGTTTACATAAAAAAATAGCGACCGTTGGAGAAGGTAATATGCGTTTGCATTTCGATAGATGCGTCCTCTAGCCCGAAAATCGCCGACAACACGGGACCCGATTTGCAGGTGCGTTGTCATGATGCAGCAAGGCTTTTGTCAGCTGTCCTGCTATCATTCATGCATCCTCCTCCGCCATCACTTGTACAGAAGCAATGTTGTTCGATGTGGTGGCCTCCACAGTTCAACCAAACCGTGTCTCATCATCCAGGGCCCACCTGCCAGGCTTGAGCTCCGCAAACCACTCAAACAGGGCGTTTTGAAGGTGCGTCATCATCAAAGGCAACTCGAACACGATCAACTCCCTGCTGCTGCTTTAAACCACATCTGTGGTCGTAGAAATTATTCGCCCTCCAGTGACTGCGTTCCATTCTTACAGTCCGAGTATAGCGATCCTTGTGACTTGTTAGCTGTGCTCGGTTGTTGATATTTGGTTCTGAGTTGCAATTACTAAACAATATGCACAACAGAATACTTTTGATTTCTCGCTGCCCGGCCATCTGCACCTCATACGTGTACTGCGTATCAGGAAATTTTGTGTTCATCAGTCTCATACAGCAGGACAATGGTGAATTCTACGAGGAGATCAATCAGCGAAGCCGGATAGTTGTTTTGCAGCCAATGTTCTGTTAATTTAATGTTTTGAACGGGCCAACTCTAGTTCAATTATAAGGCATAGTATTCTACAGATACCCAGACACCTATGCGGTATTTGGTCTGTTTATTTAAAAGTCGAAATACCACGTTGTCAGAGATATTCAAGGCTGGATTAGATTGGTATGTGGGCTGATAGGTCAGTAGATTAAGATGTTACTCGCGGTTCGGTTTTTCGTAGTTTATGAGTGAAGTCAGTTTAAATACACGTCGTAAGCTGAGGGCTGTATTAGAACGTATGTTAATGGTTAGAGACCGTGAAACTTAATTAGCTGTATACGGCAGTATGCAAAATAGTTTTTGTTGGGTTAAGTTGGCATTCTGACATCTGGGCGACCTAGGAAACCGCTTAATGGTACATGTCAATCAAAAGCCAGAGGTTTCGATGGAGCATGGACATTCACTTGCAATTAACCGTAAACCTGCCCAATCCGATGAGCTCTAACTGCACACTGCTTCGTTTTTTTTCGGATATGCATATATAGATCGGAAGCGTTTGTTCCTGTCTGAAGCACATCAACTATGCATAAGCTCTGCTTCTAATCAATGCAGGTGGGTTTGGATACGTGCAAAGATTGTCATGTATGACGAATGAGGCCATTTGGACACATCAATAACGACCCCGCAGTCCGAATCAGACACCCCGGCGATGCGGTGAGAACAACACGTGCTAAGACGCGACTGCGGTGCATAAAATTCCAAGCCTAAGCAGATGAGAGAATAGCACGCTTTTTGTGTTGTGCATGAATGTGTACCGTGTTTTGCAAAGCCTGTGCCTCAATTCACAACTCGACATGCCCCCAGACATGTGAAGCGCGTCACCGATACAGACGGAACGAAGGCGGAAAAGCGTGTTTGGAAATCTGGTGTTACGGGCGTTGTAGATCGCTGGGCAAAACACACATATACATACATACATACGGAGAGAGAGAGAGGAAAATGTGCAGTTTTGACCACAAATGTGTAGGCAAGCATTTGCGAATGGACCTGAGGCGTGGGCAAAATTATTGCTTTGATTGGTCAATTTAGATGGTGTGTGTGCGCGCACGCTCGCGCAGTTCGACATACAGGCCACAATGGTTTGAACAACTATTAAATCTGTGCAAGACCGTTGACCAAAAGTGAACAAAGTGGAACCGGTTGTGTATGCACAAATAATGACACAATCAACGAACACACCTGAACTAAACTGGGAGAAACCTATTTACTCAGAAAACTCCAAAAATCATCGTTCTCGAGTGAAACATGACGAATACCTTCAAGTGCTCATCAGATTGACTCACTCTCTTGCAGTAGCCGACCGAAGTTGAGCAAAGCATACGGTGATTGTGAAAGAGTATTAAACCAGTTGTGAGATGGGTGTGACAGATCGTGACTTTTATCAAATTCTACACCAAGAGAACAGGAATGAAAATAGTATACTCCAGAAACTAAGTCCTACCTTGTGAATCTCGTGGTGTTTTTTTTTACTCCACAACGTTTGGTCAGACAAAGACGATAACGAGTACAGTTCAGTCAAGCAAAATCCCGTAAGTTTGACATTTGGGAAGCAAACTGAATTTTAGAAAAAAAGTTCCATTTGCACTTCATACTGAATTTGAAGAGCACCCAAAAAATAAAGTCTTTGTCCAGAGGACGAAGGAAAATCTACGCGCCTGAGAGCAATTCGAGATAAATCCGCGACTTGATGGAACGAAATTATGGAACAAAAGTTGCATTAACTTTCCCCTTTCCGTAACCGGCTTTGAGCGAAAGCTTTTGGAAAACCTGGCTAGTTCAAAAAGCGGAGGTGAAACATAGTGATCATTTACCTCCTAAAAAATCGGAAACTTGATACCCAAAAGGCAATTAATCATTTTAACTGAGGGAAATAGAAAATAATTACGCACTATCAATGGCAGTAGTTCCACAAAACAGTATGGAAAAACATGAAGCACACAATGGTTATTTTTATCACCAGGCAAGACGGGATTGTACTCACCAGAAAAGCGTGGTGACAGGCCACAAGCCATTCACTACTGGCTCGAACCATCACGTCCCGTTCCTCCCAATAGCCCGATTGACTGTGATCCAGCAAATGTTGTTTGCTCATCATTTTGATCGCGTAGACACGACGCGTGCGTTTGTGACGTGCCAGTTCCACTCGACCGAATCCGCCTTGTCCGATTACTTTGATCAGCTCAAAATCTGTGTACTTTGTGCGTCTGGCTTCGATGAGCTGAGCCACTGGGCCATATCTGATAGAATAAAAGGCATAAGGCGAACATACTTTGTACGCCTAGTTTACAGCTAGTATGAAAACCCGCAACCTGGTATAGTTCAATAGAGCAATGTAGAGATTAGATAAGGTAAAAAAACAACAGAAAGTGCACACGCAGAAACAGGCAATTTAAAACTAATCAAGCGAACGAGAACAGTATCACCTCTTGTACGTTACTGGGGTGTTTTTGACCACACGAGTAGCAGTAACAAGCGCTTTCATTCAAATTCCCCGCAGTCTGCTTACTACCAGAGAATATGATTGATGGCTGAACAAAATCCACTGTTACCAAATTATCCCATATATACTAGGGTCTAGAATACCGGACAGAAAACGATTAATGAAAGTTGACTACAGATAGTAAGAAGCATATTTTCAACGCACTTAACTGAAGTTGGGGATAGATCAAAAACGGCTGAGTAGAAATGATTACCCCTGTCTGTTTGAAGACAAAATTTACTTGATTTAAAATTCGTTTAACAATGTTGGGTACAGGATTAGAAGAAACTAACTTGAAGTTGGGTGTCTGTTCGTTATCTTTCGCTTGAATTTGTTGTCAACATTCTAATCTTGATCCTGCTGTTTTATCCAAATGGGGGCACCAAAAGACGGAAACCAAAACCGGCGCGCACGAAAATGCATGGTTAATGGTTGTACAAGCTGAACTGAACTGAATTGTTTGTTCGGAGAATCAGAAACGGCCCATTTACCCTTGAAATCAGATCGGTATCATTCTATATGGCAATAACACAAGTTAAGTTTTATTGCCAGCTACTTCTATGTAAAGTTTGAAAATTGCGAATACGGAATAAACGATCACTTTCTGTAATCTGTATAACATCCAAAATGCACCTACCTAGCGGCTAACACATATTTGGGGTTGATTAACTAATATTATATTTTTTAAATGTGGAATACTTCAGCATTTTAATTAGTTGATCATTACTGACAGGAACCAATCAGAATATTGGGCTGAAAACAAGCTGGAGATAGGGTAAAATGAATCCTACAAATAAATACACTGGACATAAATAAACAAATGCAATACAACCAATATTATCTGACTGTGACGCTTAATAAGGAAAACACACTTCGCAATCGTTAAACGAATGTACACATCAAATCCCGCATAAGAGCGTGTTAAAAACCTCCATATTCCGGGTATGTTTATATCGCCATTAAACTGTGTTCTCCTTCATAAGAAGTAAGGCTAGTGAATGCTCTGAGGATCGCGATGCGTAATATACATATATAGATATAAACATATATACATATATAACGAGTAGTAATTGAATGGGCGAACTAAATCTTACAGATCTCGGCTTCGCGGTCCTTGCAGCTCGTCAGGTAAGCGTATTTGGCAATCTTTTGTCTGATCATTCTTTCACTTGAACTTTTGATGTGAATTATGCCACGCAAATCTTATTTGCAGCTTGCGGAATGAACTCGAGAGGAACAACCCTCGAAGAACCATTGCTATGATTCTGTATTAAGTGTTGTGGGTTAGATGAGTCTAACCTCAAACAGCTCGATACTGGAAGCCAATTTTAAGTGTTTTTCAAGGAGTAGTGTACGAATGACCGAACAATATATATATATATATATATATATATATATATATATATATGACAGTTTTGTAAACAACGGTGCTAACTGTGGTCTTCGTAGCTCGGGTAGTATAACTTGTTCAGTTGGTCGCCGAGCTTGGCAATTGTACTGCAAACGTTCCATCACCAATCGAGGTGACATACTCAATGCATTTACCCAGTTACTGCATTAAAAAGGGACGTTCGGGCTATAACCGGGTTGGTGAGTCATTAACAGTTCAGTTAGAGGGTAGGCTAAAAAACTGGTTGTGGTAGTGGTCACCGGATAAATTGGGCACTCTGGTCGTTCGACCCCGTCCAAAGAGTGTATGATCCGATGAATTTGGCACTGATCCCCAATGGACTGCGGACCCGGAACTCCGTCCTGCGTCATGATCACCATAGTACAGCTTACACTGACCGCTGCCAAACTCATAATGCATATAATGTTAGTGATAATTTGTAAGGAAAATATAGGTTGGGCCTATTTTTCGGGATGAGAAAAGAAAGCGAACCTCTATGGTCAAATCCCAAAGTACACAGTCCAAGTGTGCATACACGCGTTTTAAAGCATCCTGGTTCGATAAGAGGTGACAGCATAATCGCTCCTACTATCGGTTTGCTGCCATGACCTTCAGTGTCTCCAACCATGCGGTTACGAAGTCTTTTGAACCCCATCCCGGAAGACGAGGGTGGTGGTGGAGCAGTGGTTTAGTCGCTGTCACCAGCGGGCTTTAGACCCTATGGTCCGAGGTTCGAGTCCCGCCACCCAACTTTGGTGGTAGGCAGCATTTCTGTCGTCCGGTTCAATACGACACCTAACCTATCGGGGACTTATGTGGTTCACCACTCCAAGTCCCGGGGCTTAGGTTACCGGTTTCCATCACTGAACAGCAAGTCCTCGTGACTATGGGATTGTCCCCGTTTGCAATTCATCACACAAAAGTGTGTAATAAAAAAACCGACTCTACTTAATCTCTCAGTGCATTTCTTCATGCCTCAACTCCACGTCATCTGCCGGCCTCCACGTGGCTTTCTCCAGTCTGCAGCGGCCGCTGCAAATAAGGCTCGGTGCAGCGATCGCTCGACATACGCAAAACGTGCCCTAGCCAACGGAGCCTATTGACCTGAATTCGATGCTATAGCGAATTTGGGTTCGATGCATTCCCCGACACTCGACAGCTCACTTCTAGTTTACTAACCCGCTCATTCCATACCACTTGGACCAGATTACGTAGGCATCAATTATCGAAAAAACAAACTGAGCGACGGATGTCTTCTACCTGAAAATTCAAGGTCTCAAACCCGTAAAGCAGAACTGATCATACAGTGGCGCAGTATACTCGACTTTTCAACTTCAGTGAAACGTCACGTTGCCGCCAAAGGTGTTTTGGTCCTACGTACACTGCTCGAACCTTGAAAATGTCGGTGGCTACCCCCTTTGATGCGATACCGTCGTTGGTCACGCAGCTACCCGAGTACGAGCAGCAGTCAAGTTCACCTAATTCCTTACCATCGAGTTTCAGAACGGGACACCCAGTCTTGCAGTATCACTTCGCATTTTGAAGCCAAAGGCTTCGGGTGGGAACCCCGAAGTTATCCCCCTTCCTCGGTCAGGGCAACCGGGAAATGACATATCCGCAAAACCATGAACAGATCCTATACATTTTTTCATATGCTGTGGCACATTTGCCAGTTCTATGTAACTGGTTACGTCTTGAAGTAATTAATAAATAGTATGTATAGATAAATCAAAAACAGCACGGGAGTGTACGGTAAAACACAAGATTTAGTAGTATTTCTTTAAACGATTCTCGGAAATCATCTTTCATATACAGAGGGGCTCCAAAATTTGATCATTGCTTGGTAATTGTACTTTATAAAACATACTGGTCAAGTAATTCATCAACACATCATCAACATACAGTGAGATACCAAGCCATCAAGCTCACAATGTACACAAATTAGATGATAAAGTACAAGATGGAGAGGAGTTGGGCTTAATTGGAGGGCGGAAAAAATGACAAGAATGCCACTACTATCAGTTATTTATCACATCCTTCAGTGTCTCCAACCAGCCAGTTACAGTCTTTTGGATCCCAACCTGGATGACGGGAGACATCTATTCGACCTAAACACTGTGGATTTCTTCACGCCTCGTTTCCACGTCATTTGTTGAGCTCCACGTGGTTTGTTCCAAACTGGAGCCACAACTGCGGTGGGGTAGACCATAACGGGGCATGCGCAGTACATGTCCAAACGTTTGGCTCTAACGCGACAGTAATGATATTGACTCGGGCGGTAGCGAAGCCGCCTACCATTGCATTTTTATGCTCGCAACCGACACTTTTGTCACCATTTTTGTGGTGGTAGACTAATTCAATTTGGATCAATACGACGACTCTGACTGGGGAATTATAGTGTTACCCACGCGATCGCCAGGGCTTTCGTTTCCAACCACCACATTAAGATGAGTTCTGATAGTGTGTTTCATCCTTTCGATCATTCATATTTGAGTATGTAATGAGATCAAACTAACTGCTCCTCATATTTATACGAGCAGTTAACATCAGTACCCAGGTTAGAAAACCGAGCGCGTAAAATGCTTGGATGCGGAGTCCTTATTCTTGATACTCTGCGATCGGGCGACAGTAATCGGTTACGCAGGTTTTCTACCACAGTTGGTTTATGTCGAGTATTAATACGAGACAGCTCATGGAGAAAGGGGGTAACTGTTTATGAATTTTTTCACACTAGTCCAACCGTTGTCGTCGGTAAAACTTTGTGCGAAGAATCTCGATTTATCAACTTACAATCTTTTTTTGTTTTGCTGGTGGACACCGAAAATCAGCAGGGATGTCACATTCAGTTCAGTTCAGTTTTTACAACCACTAACCATGCACTTTCGTGCGCCGGTTTTGGTTGCTGCCTCATGTCAGTCCATCTGGATGAAGGAGTAAAGGGAAGATTGGAATGTTCCAATCAGTGTCAGGGGAAAATTAGAACATCCATGAAGACTAAGGTTGCAACGAAATCGAGAAAATGCACGAGCGCCACTGTTTACGACACTCACGTAATGGAAAATTTTTGTTTAAGAATCTATTTCCACCGGGTTTGGGTTTTGTAATTTTCGACCTAAGGTAAAGACATCATCATTACCATCGTTCAGTGAAATAAAAATGAAGTGAAGTTCACAGATCTCTGCCGAACTTCGATGCATTTGAACCCAGTAATAGTATATAAAGTGGACAGGAATTGGGCCCATTTTGAGATAGGAGGAAAGATGGCGAACCTAGATGTATGCAAACTCCAGTGTATACACAAAGGTGGGTACAAGGCATAAAGAACTGTACGGAGAGATTAGAAAGAATAGGCATCTCTCCTATTCAAGGTAGGGTTCCAAAAGATTAATCAGTTGATTAGAGACACCGGAAGATATGACAGTGAACTAACAGCGTCGGTATTCTTATCATTTTTATCAGTTCGGAATGCTTGAAGAGATGTGTGTCTATAGCTAGGCCGTGTAACCTGTGTTCTCTGTGAAAACCCACTCCCTATCCACCTGGTATATGCGTACTTGACATTTTTCAACTTTTATGTGACTAACTAGTGCGTGAGGATGAGGCACCGTCACTGATCTTTGACGATGACTGCCTATGCGCGATGTTTAGCGGCGAGATCGATGCAAGGAAAGCCAGGTAGGACTCTAGCTTTGAAATCCATACACGGCTTTCAGACACAGGTGCTCCAGGTCTTCACCTTCATCGACCACCTAGACCACAACTCCATCCCGAACACGGCGTTAAGAGGAGAACTCCCCTCAACATCACCGTAGCGGGACTAGGGGAAAACATAACCGAACCACTGGCGATGACGGTCTTGCAGCAATGTAGAAAGATTTTGGTTGGAATAGCAGTGCCGACGGACTTCCATGTTGGACACGCAATCGAGCAACTTTGCTTTCAGGATATATAGCGCAGATAACGATGATCAAGAAACTCGAGTTTTTGGATGTCTTGGGCTCTCACTGCATACGTCTTGCAGTCGTAGTTCAGGACAAGACGGATGGGTGCACGATACACTCGCACCTTAATACGGAAACTAATTGTAGTGCGTGTCCATTTTGTTCGACGGTGTTGTTGTATAAAAGCTCTTCAGTGACGTTTAGCTAGATTTCGTCTTTGGCACGGCCATTGAACTGGGTAGTGGAGCCGAGATACTTGAAAGCCTGAACGAATTCTACTGGTTCACTCTCGGACTTTGTGCTTGCATTGCTGCGGTCAAATTGGGTTTAGTCTCCGATGTATTTATGTCCAAGCAAACTTTACTGACAAGAAGGGTGAGACCACTGAGGATCGGCTGCAGTTTGTCGAGGATACCTACGAAAATGACTATGTAATCCGAAGCCTCGAGGTCCACGAACTAGTTTTCCTAACCAAGTTGCATCCCAGGGTAATCGGTTAGGGCACGGTTCATCGTCTAGTCACTGGTCTATTTGAACAGCAAACAATAAAGTGGATAACCCTATCAAATTCCCGAACTCGAAGTAAACTCCGAAGACTCGAGGTTGGATGTCTGAGTAGCAGGTCCTATAAGTTTCTTTTGTATTGTATTGTAATAACTTCTGCAAGCATGAAGTCTACATTTCAGTTAAAAAATATACAGTTTGGAGTAAGGGAGAAAATGAAAATAACAATGAAAAAAGATTCAAGTTCCAAAACTGTTAACAAATTCTGTGAAAACCTGTTCTTTGTCAACAAGAATACGTGCTAACGAGGATACTGTGGAGTTACGATAAATGTTTATTCTAGAGGGAACACAACGATATTGTGATCTAGTTGAGGGATGGAAACAACAGGAAGTTAGGTCAGCGTGTAGCGGATGTGTGGAGTCGATGAGAATCTTATGAGCAAACCTTTCACATGCATTCAAATAACGTTCGCATTGGTTAGTTATCAACTCCTTTAGTGGGATTGAAGAGACACGGCTAATGATGGTCACTCCACGTCCAAGCAAATTATAATCTTTCTTAAGGAGGTTGGGAAAAATAACAGGTGAACAATACAGTACAACAGGGAAAACACACTGATTCACAAAGTTGAAAATAATTGATTGTGTTCTACGAAACTGACGAAGTTTGCGGATATGAAAAGAAAGTCGTCCAAGCTTACTGACGATGTGTTGAATGTGAGAGGTCCAGTGAAGATTAGCATCAATG
>UZAN01044401.1:16896-29040 GCA_900618425.1 Echinostoma caproni | reverse complement strand
TACGAAAGTGTGTTGTCATCTGACTAACAGCACTCACTTCGGGGTGGCTTGACTGAACCGCACTGGAATTCACTAATAACGATGGTGGATGAAGGATACTGATTCAAAACACGGTCTACTTTGGGTGCCTTGGTGGTAAACAGTCATACGATACGGATAGGGGACAGTCGTCTGCCGTACTGTTTACAGTTATTGGTTCAGGGTTGGAGGTCAACAGATGAGACAGAGCTACTATAGAGAAGTGTACGCAAAGGTTCGACGGAGAAAATATCTAACGTTGTCCATACCGGACTGAACCGAGAAAAAGACAAACAAACAAGGTAGAACAACGAAAAGGGCAATAGTGGTGCCAAATTCGTTATTGTTCACAAATCAGACTGGCTGAAAAACTGACCTCCGTTCTCTATTACTCACAAACAGACTCAACTTACATATATTTCTGTTCATTTTAGAATTTTTCCTTTGAAATCGAATCAATACCTCCATTACTCAAATGAAATAAGTAGTCAGATTGTGATTGTTTCCAACCGAATCATAACCCCGGAGGCTAGTGCTGAGATGAGCGAGGTCTGTGGCCTGCAACAAGCTCGTAAATGTGCTAATGGAAATAATAATAGTCGTGTAGATTGAAAATGAAAAACGGTCTGATAAGCTGCCCAGTAGCCGAGTGGGTAGCATGCTTGCGTTCTGCCCATGAGGTCTCGGGTTCGATGCATTCGCACTGCTAATAGGACCCAACCAGGTCGAAACAGCTGTCCAGTGCTTCCTAGCTTCATTTGACATATACACGACGAATGTCCCCTTTGACATTTTAGAAGTGCTGTGAGCCTGAAAGCGAATGTTGGTCGGCTTGTTGTGTTTCGTCGTTCGATGATAGCACGTCAGGCTGGACAATCAACAGGAAAAGGGTGAACGCTGAGCACCAACCTCTCCTGACCGGAATGGGCATACGCAGATCACCAGTTCCTTTGACAAATGATTTTGACCAACACAAAATGAGAAGATCGAACTGGTTAGGGATGGAGCCGAGTCAAACCCCGCCGGTTAGAAATACAGATTGACAATGTGGAAAAGGGAGATCAGTGTATTATTATCAGGTTCCATCAGGCAATGGTGCAAATGCGGCTGACACAACAAAAGAGGACCGAAGAGAACAGGGTTGGGATGATTGGACAGCCGAGAATTCACCTGGAGTTCCGGTACTCCACAATCCAGTTTGGGCGTGCTTGTTTGTGTCCGACAACGGTCCCGACAATGATGGATCACATCACGGTTCGACCGGGAGGTGCTTGACAGGACAAATCTTTCCGGTATAAGATAGACTCGTTTGGGATATGTGCGCCAGATTCAGCTAGATGGACCAAGTGGTACTAGTAGACAGCAGATTAGACACATCAGATATGACAGTGGTACGACCAAAGAGAAGGATTGAGTAAGGGAAAGTACGTTAGATGATCAGAAAGAGACATTTGAATAAGATGCCAGATGCAATATCAATGTCAATGATTGTGCGAAAAAGTATTAGAGGAGACGGAGTGCGGCAGTTGGAGCCACACGAGAAAACCGACGCTTTTCATATCTCATGCATAGGTACTGGGTTGTGTCAACTGAACTGGAACATCTGCACAACTGTGGAACGACCGAACAACACACACACGATCTCTCCCTCTCCTTCTCGCTCTCTTGACCAAAACTATGTACAAAATCCGGGTCCAAGAGAGACGGGAGTCAAACAAAAAAACAACGCCGAATGAGAAAAACACTTGGCGGTTTGTTGAGGGCCAACATTGTGTGATTCGATCACACTCACGACAACAGTGAGGACGCAGTTGACTCTGACGGGCGGGTCGACTGGGAACGTTCGTGTAACTGTGTGATCACATTGTAGATTTCCATGCGTTTTTTGCCCACAGTGGCCTCAGAAAACCAGCTAGCCATTTCATGCTGGAAATAATCCTTTGTGTAACTTTTCACCGGTTGCTGGAAAGCAGAGTAAACAGAAGCGATGGTTAGATAAAAACGCGAAAAACTTGTTTTCGGTGTCAAAACAAGTCACCACAGTCTATATAGTTATTGGTTTAAGCTAGCACTCTTTCAGTCACACCCATGCAGCATTGTGAATTGAAGGATCTAACGGTCTACAAATGACTGTAGACAGCAAAGACAAGCTGTGTGATATGATATAGCAGTAGCACTTTTTTTACTACACATTAGTGATGAACATAAACCGGTAGTCACGGGGATTTATTGTTCATTTATGGTAACCGGACCCTAAGCGATGAGACAGGAATCGGTAAACCATATAAGATCCCAGTTGGATATGTGTAGTATTGAGCAGAACGGTGGAGAGTAGCTGCCTANGGTGGCAGTGTTCGAGCCTTAAGGTTCAGAGTCTGTCACAGGGATACCGATATCACAGTCATCAAGGCTTTGACAGATAGTTTGATTTAATCACAATCGGATGAGCTTGTAGAACTGTCATCCTTACTCGACTGTGGTTGTGAATTTGGTGGTTAGGCCACTTTGTGGTCAGTTAGCCTAATAACCCAACTGTTCTATAAGGACTTGACAGATTTTACCAATGCGACCTCCAGGGTGTAAAGCACATAAGTCGATCACCAGCCGTTTTATAAGAAGTTAGATTGCCTGTGTATCATTACCCAGCGGGGCGATACGATCGGTATATTTTACGTCAAGGACTGTTTCCTGGGGTGGGTTCTAATCCACCGTTTTCTCAATCGGACAACATATTCTGCAGAACAAAGTTGAAAAGGAATGGGGATATAGGGCAGCTTCGTTGCCACGGAAAACCGTGGTGAGAGTTGGCTATAGGCCCTAACCCGAAGTATGACGATACAACTCTCCGGTGCTCGCTACGCAATATTTAATGAAGAAGTGGATTTCGACAACCACATTCATGCTTACAGGGAGATAATTTTGACGTTATAAACATTTTTGCTTGTGGTATACCATTGAAGAGTTGTACGTTGGGCTGTAAAACCGTGGAAAGTGAGGTCACCAATAAAAATAAATGTGTTCGAGGAAGTGATACGGTTGATCATCACAGAGAGCAGGGTGGCGGACAGGACCGTTTCAATTGTAGGACAGTTAATCATCAGTTTTTGAGATCTGACACACGTTTTTTTTACTACACACAGTTATGTGGTGAACAGTAGACGGGGCGAACCCCATAGTCACGAGGACCTGCTGCTCCGTCATGGAAACCGGTTCCCTAAGCCCCGGGACTTGGAGTGGCGAACCACGCAAGGCCCCGATAATTTAGGCGTGGTATTGAACCGGACGACAGCAAAGCTGCCTACCACCAAAGTCGGGTGGCGGGGCTCAAACCTCGGACCGTAGGGTCCAAAGCACGCCACTGCGCCAACACCAACCAACGTACAATGGAAACTCCACTTCTCGGGAAATCTTTGGAAATAGCACACTCTTCTGCTTACCTTGAAGAACATTTCCACGTAATGCAGCAGATAAATACCACAATCAACTAGATTACTTTGACTGGGGACACGGGGGCTAAATCCGCGAATTGTGTCTCTGTTAAAAGAAAGAGCACCATCTTCTCCGGAACGTCGGGTATCCCATTCAGCTTGGAGATAGCTATGCGTGGAAAAGAGCAAGAACAGAAAAGCGTGAGTGTTTGAGTTAAAATCAGGGAAAATATATTACGATCAACGGTACATTGTATACTTGTCTGAGTTCTGAGAGCGTGTCAAATCATGGTACAGGAATCGTTGTGACAAAGGAGTGAATCTATGATTTGTTCCTGGGCATAATACGTATCACCACTACGTAAACAAGGTATAATTAATCAAAGTTACACGTCGGGCGTCAAAGCACCCAAAGCGGATTGTGGTTGTGCATGTTATCGCAAACATTTATCTGGAAATAGTAAACAGGATTCCATAATAGACTTACTCGCGAATTACATGGAGATTGCTCACGCGGGTTTGGCATGGTAGCGAATCAAACAGTAGTATACAAGGCCTGTGGGATTGGACAAAACAAAAGAAACACAAGAGTACAACGGTAAGAGATGTGAGGAATGCCATCGCGAACTCACTTCGGTATAATAGGTTTAAACCTGTGCGGTGAGTTGTTTACTCAACAGGGGATGAATATCAAGCGACAGATAGACCGAAGAAACTCTGGCCACAAACTATACTCACAAATCACCCACTGTGTCCAACAGTATCGGAAGCAATGATCACTCAGAATACTGGTTCCGTTTGCAAACGCAACAATCATCATGATGTGAGTTAAACGATGTCAAAAATGGGTAGTTTGTTGATCCACTCACATTTTGTGACAAACGCGGTATGGTCGACAAAAGATACGCTATTCTGAGTTCTATCGGGTAGGTGGTCCAAATAAGACTTGACATGAGGATATGAAAACCAGAGCCAGCAGAATCGGTCATACAGATCACGTTGGACTCTCTGGATAGGAACCTCGGGATCTTTGTAATCAATGGCTAGCAACACTGAGTGATATAGCTAAGTGTCGTAAACGGTGGCGCTCGTGCTCCTACTCAATTTCTTTGCAACATTAGTTTACTGAAATTCTCCATGTTTTCTTCAACTCTACTTTCAATCTTCCTATGTTTCTCTTCCCCCTTCCTTCAAATGCGCAACCAAAACCAGCACACGAAAGTGTATGGTTTATGGTTGTACAAACTGAACAGAAACTGAATTTGGGTGTTTAAACAAATCTTTCAAACAATTTGCAGGTCGGGTAGGGGAGTAGAAAGCCAACGGTGTGTTTAAAAAAAATAAGAGTATTGTAATTAATAAATGCTCCAATGAAACCGTTTCAAATGGTTGCGATCATTTGGCATGTTTGGCCTACTCCGTGTCTATGAGTGAGAATCGGTTCCTATTTTTAGGAGCTTGAGCCCCAAATCGATAGATGACCAATACTAGGATGAATTTTGTAGATTATATCAGTCATCGGGCAGACTATGGCATAGTTACGAGCAGATCATTCTAAACGGGATGGGTTGGGAAATATAAAATGACGATTCTGAATGATAAAATTTCACAACTGGATGTGACTGCTAGGGAGCAGTTTCTAGAGGGTCTAATCATACGGTCGGATGGGAATGAAGGCGTGATAAACAGTTTGAAGCAGGAAAGTACCGGCGCGTTCTTTTTATAAAATAATAGCACGTTAATGGTTAACTCCTAGAGTACGCTTGATCTAATAACACAGACTTACGCCATATTTATCACCCACCTCCGTTTGATAGTAAACTCACTACAACCTCCATTTTATTGTGGCTAAGTGTGCCTTGCAACTCGCTTTGACAAACACTGTTATATCATCGTATTATTGCTCAAACAGGTACCACCGACAAGGACAAATGAAAACCTGGCCGAACACTTTATTGGAAGACGTAGACCAACTTGGGCTTCGGATGGTGTACGGCACTCGACGGCAGAAAACCAATAGGATCAACATCTGCGAGGACCCAGCCGCAATCATCGGACGTGGGTAGCCGCGACCAGACATTCACGGAGCTGGTTTATCGGCTCCAAGGAGCCAGGCACAGTAAAGAAAGTGTGTTTGAACCCCGTTACCGCTAACCTACTTTACTAGTAGTTGATCAATCGCTTTTGAATAACGGTAAAAAAACTTCCTGAATACTAAATGTACATTAGCGACAAACCAAATAAATGAAGTAAAATTTATGATTATAAAATCTTGGGATAAATGGAGGATTTGATTTGTTTTGATGATGAATTCGTCGTGAGCTGAAAAGCTGGGAAGCACTGGACAGCTTTTTCGACCTGGTTGGGTCTCATCAGCAGTGCGAATGCATCGACCCAACTGGGGATCGAACCCGAGACCTCATGGGCAGAACGCAAGCATGCTACCCACTCGGACACTGGGAAGCTGATCAGACCGTTTCACATTGAGAATTTACACGATATAGTACAGCCCGTGAGCGAGGACCGATACTCGCAACAATCTCGCATAGATCAGCTGACCAGCTTCCCGGTGTTTGAGTGGGTAATATGCTTGCGTTCTACCTGTGAGGTCCCGGGTTCGATCCCCAGTTGGGTCGATGGATTCGCACTACTGATAAGACCCAACCAGGTCGAAACAACTAACAAGTGCTTTCCAGCTTTTCAGCTCACGCCTCATTTACACGACGAATTTATCAGCAAAAACAGGTTATAAAATCTGTTGTGCATACTAATATCAAGTTTAATCAGAAAACATTTCGTGTTCGGTTTGGTGAATTCGTTATCCAAGTTGCTGCGGGCGGGGGACCATTGTGAATTGAAATACAGCCGGAGGGAAGAACGAAGCAAAAACGTGAAAAAAATTTGGTACGCTGTGCAAATTACAGAGTATCTTGAAAAAATCTGACATTGATGACTCGGAGAATAGAAACAATTATTTCAGCCTTGGTAGAAAAAAACAGACAGGTGAGAAATAGTACTCACATGGCGTTGATTCCTCGACTGCGAAGCCAAATCAAACGTTGACGACGCCATCGATCGAATGCAGCACCCTGTGCAATAAAGAAACCATAAAAGTAGAGTATTAATGCAAATGAGATAAAAAACCGAAGTGACCGCTCAGGACGCAGGCATATTAAAATTGAAAGTTGCGACCTACAATCGAGTAACACGATGTGAAATCGCCCGAGGTTAAATTCGCGGCGGAAGTAATGACTGAATTTCTGCTGTGCGTATGTCAAAAAGAGAAATGTGAACAGGAAGTTAGTTTGAATACTAGTTCATAACGCTGATTTAGAAATATGGTCTCATTTTGCTAGCAGCGGTTGAGAATTTCATTTGTCAAAGAACGACACTCCGCAGAATTATCAAGAACATTAATCGTTATGTGCAACTATTTGCTCAAGATTCGGACCGTCAACAGCGCAGTTCAGAGGTAAGAATTGGGGTTCCCATTCCCAAGTCTTACGGTTCGAGTCCTGACGGGGAAACAAAAATAGCACGCACTGCAGGATCCGGTGCTTCTTGTTAACCTACGAACAAATTTTTCAAGAATATGGGAGACTAACGAAATCTCGATGGGTGAGAACACACAAAGAACACCAATCTACAGACCCTAGTTTCTGCGAATTCGCAGGGAATTAAACAAGAGCATATAAAGCAATCTGGTAATATTTTTGTGATCACGGGCAAAAACGAGTACGCGAAAAATTTGGAAGTCATCATCATGATCGTAAAGCAAAATACAGTGAAGTGAACTTTTCTGATCGCTGCAATATATACGAAGTGAGAACGTGAATGGCGGTCAAAAAATGGGCCCGGTTTTAAGAGTGGGAAACGAAAGTTAATCACTATGGTCAGTACACAGGGTACCTGTGNTCAAACATTCCGGCCTGATAAGGACTGACGACAGGAACAATACTGGTGTCGGTTTGCTGCCATGCGCTTTAATGTTTCCAACTAACCAGTTAATCATTTGGACTCCACCCCGGGAAAATGTGAAAGCAGAGACAGTATGCCGTAAGTCAATGAGTACAATGATATCTCTTTGTAAAGTAAGAGTGTATATATATGCGTCGTCTCGGTGGGAACGACGAATTCACGCCTCTTTGTGGTGGTTTCAGTCAGTATGAAGCAAGATAGTATAGTGCTGCGCGAAGACAAGAGCAAGTGGCAAGCCTTTTTGGCTGGTCAAAATGAGCGTTATGTGATAAATTTATTCCCTACATATTCTCTTTCTCACATTGAGGTTGGTTTTTTCTAGCGAGTGAACCATTTTGTACGAAGATAGTCAAACTTAAATTCTTCCCGTCGTCAGATGAAGATGTAGACACATTCCAAAATTTTCGGGACACTTATTTGGACTGCCCATCTTCGCGCAAAATCCTCAGTTCACCCAGCTAAACATAAAACACGAGACGCGCTCGACCCAAACATAACTCTCGTTAGTACTCATCAGTAGTTCATTTTCATCGGCCATCAGGGGTTTGAACCCCAGACCCATTGGATAGAAAGCGCGTTATCACTGGGCCAAAATGAACTGACTATCATTGAAGCGAACATACTTGAATTGGTGACTCTAGTTACCCCGTGTGTGAATTGTTTGGCACTGCGGTAGCACGCACATCCTCCAGGACGAGGAATATGCACTGCTGATTAGATAGTAAGGCTCGAGTCTAGAGTGACCCGGGCATAGGGTTATCTGGATGAAGCGAGGATTGTGTGAGTGAAGATGGAGTCTGATGGATGATCAGTGCAAACAAATATCACTGATCCCGAACCACTACTGAGAAGTAGCTGTGCATTTTCGGAATAGTTCGAGTAGCACTGTGGCGATGTTTTTAATGCTCGTTTTGCCGTGACATGGTTGATCTCATTTCACTCTGACTCTGACTGGGACAAGGGAAGTAAGAGAGGAAACCGATAGATAGCGCTATTGGAATATACATGCATATGTTGACGGTCGAATTGCTATCACACCTACAGGAAATTTGTTTTGGGTGTTTGCCTGCTTGAGACGTTAGTGCACATCCCATTTAACGGAGCACAGACAACGAGGAAAGCTCGCAGGATCCACTGAATGAATTATTGGGGGTGAATTCCACCATGTGTGCAGCATTCAGCTTTTGTATTACACACCCTTGTGTGATAAATAGTAGACGGCGTAAACCCCATAGTCGCGAAAACCTGCTCTTCAGTGATGGAAACCGGTAGCCTAAGCCCCAGGACTTGGAGTGGCCCCGCTAGGTTAGGGGTGATACTGGGCCGGAGGGCAGCGAAGCCGTNTGGAGAGGTTCGAGCCTCGAACTACAGGGTCTAAAGCAAGCCGATGACAGCGACTATACCATTGCGCCACCAGTACCCAACTTTGGTATAACACCGGACTGAGAGCAACGCAAGACGCATGCAGACTGACATGCGTATTGTACAACTTCCGAGTCTCCAACCTCTATAGACCATTCACCTGGGAATAGATAACCACAAGTAAGCAATCGCGGACTGGTGCGTTGGAGTTCGAGAATGTGGGCTCCTCTTCACACGATAAGGCACCTTACAATGCAGGCTCTGATGTCCAATGACAAGATTGGGACGTGTATGAGTCCGACCTGTCACCAGTTACTACGATTGCTCTGGTTTTACGAGAATAGCGTTTGACTGCTAAACGAAGGAAGAGATGCACTGATGATGTAATCGCTACAGTTAACAAACCTCACGGATGGACTTTCATTGATTCGGTGACATACACGAGAAGCCATGCACTACTCTACGCTCCTCAGAGGCTGGAGCATGAAGAATGCAATATGATAGGTCTACGTAAATAGGATTTCCAGGACAATCAGAACGTTCTTGGGTACATATCAAAGGACTTTTTCTGTTACAGTGTATAAGGGTGGTTTTTACATGCGTATATCGTACTAACAACTGAGTAAGCAGATTTGTGCGATGTTAAGTTCATCTGTCAAAAACCACTGATGGACCAAAAACAGACAAATTAAGAAACATTCTTTGAAACTGACCACTGTATCACCCGGCAGTCGTTCGAGAGGAGCATCGCAGATGATTCGATCGTCCACGTTCAGGTGCCCAACTAAACTGTCTATATTGGAAAATTGCTCAGTGAGTTGGCACATATCAAAGGCGGCCGCCTGATACAGGGCTGTATAGCTGACCATGCCTGCCATCCATGGATAGCAGACGAGGCCAAGGAACCAGTGAGATCTGAGATGAAAGCACAAGGATGGTGAAAACAAATCGACAAACGTTGTTCAATAAATATCATGAGTAAACTCATCGATTATACAAACGAAACACTGTAGTGATACTGCTTAATTGGGTTCCCGCTGGATTGTGGTCTAAAGATTTTTTTCCATTTTTGTCGTCCAAGGTACGTTNGGTGGCCCGGTGGTAACGTCACCAAATTATCACCCCGAAGGACGTGTGTTGGAATCCCATCACCATCACCTAACTCCCCATTCGCTCTCTGTATTTTGTTGATAGGCCGCTTCCACTTCCTTAAAATTATCTTTGTTTATTTAATAAAAGGAAGTGAAATGAAAAAAATAAGAATAGATCAAGGTAGTTCGGACACAGACGTGTGATGACTGGGTGGAATCGGTAGGACATCACACTAGTGTAAACCGACAGGTGTCTGGTCAAGCCTACTGGTATTTGTTTTGGTAAACGTCTGTCCCATGGATTATCCGTAAACCTTCCCTAATTGTCTACGTATACAGCATTGACCGGGGAAGCTCTCTAACCTTCCGTAGTAAGTGGATCTACCCAATTTGCAGTGAATGATAAATGACGAGCGAAGTTTGAATCACGTGTTCAATTAAACAAACAGAGCAGAATGAGTCAAGCAGCTTTATCATTTGGGTGATTTCAAAATAGCTGAAACTTAAGAAAGCAGTAGGGAAACGATAGAGATACTATCATCGTTTCTCCAAAGCTGTATCCTCTAGTGGCTTGGTTATGCTCCCGGTGATTAGGAGGTGAACTTTCGAGATGCAGTCTCCAAACAAATCTCCGCCCCTTGGGCATTCAAACAAAACGATCAACATGGAGAACCGGGGCCTGAGATCTATTTAGCACTGGCATCAGTGGAACCACAAACGTAGATATACTTCGTAAAAGTGGATGCGGATCGGCGTGCATGGATAGCTGCTGTTAGAGAAATCCTTAAGCAGGGGATAGTTACAGAAAATTAAAATCTACACGCATGTATGGTTAATAAAGTAGCTCCATACATTTTGTCGGAATACAATAATAAAACACCCATTAACA
This sequence comes from Echinostoma caproni, assembly GCA_900618425.1. NCBI lineage: Eukaryota > Metazoa > Platyhelminthes > Trematoda > Plagiorchiida > Echinostomatidae > Echinostoma > Echinostoma caproni. The sequence continues at coordinate 18,274 of UZAN01044401.1, read as the reverse complement.
ACAGCCTGTGTGCACGATGATCATCAAACGTTAAAATGTCAAAGAGCTAACTATCGGAAGTAGATGAAAATTAGTCATTTATCGAGAAAGCCGAACTAAGCCGGAATTGTGACCAAAGATGCAGAGTGAGAAGGGGGATCGCGTTACATTGGAACAGCACCCTGATGATGCAACTCAATCCAACATTTGAATGAGTTTGACTGAGCAGGGGTAAACACAGATCCATCGCTCTAAATGTAACTTTCCATCACATCATCAGTGTATAACAAGCCCCGTCGATTCCCGAGTGAAGTCAAGTAGAAACGGTGAGAAAAAAGGTATAAAAGTTCACTGTGAAGGGGGAACTAAAATGGCTAACAAAAGATCAATCTATTAAACGCAGTGTACATACTGGATGATCACCTATGGGCGAGGGGTGTTCAAAACCCATTCTCCAATACGGTGAGTCTATTCAATCTCAGCTTTGCAATCGGATCTTTTTCTAACGTAACTACATCCAACGCTTACAGGTGAAAACGGAGAGTAAACATGTAACCATATGCAGTTAAAGTGATTCGGATTCACTGGTAGAAAACACGTTGGGACAAGCGCGAGTGAGTACGTGCACGCACTGAAACCACTCATAATATTTGCTTCATGTTTCGTTTTTTTCGGTAACTTGGCAAACGGCCTCCGGACGAGAGTGAAGTACGCTTCCCGGCGGACAAAGCGCAACATAACTTCTATTGGTGAGTCTCGATCCAATAAAGATTAACATACGGTAACTACTAAGTTTGATGGTACAGTGATGCACTTTTAGCAACTCGTTCTGGAACAGCGAGTGGAGACAATGAGGACCAGTCTCTATACCTGTCTGGTCTGACCACTGATGCTTCAAAATGAATATACGCAAAAGGATAGGTAAAGGCCCGTAATCTGGATCGGCGATTAAGTTGAAGATAAATCAGTTGATACACGATCTCAACCTTGATCTCGGGGTCCATTAAACACAATGCAACGGTGAGTACCTGAGGATTGGTATCAATCGGCTCAACGACTCACATGCAATGAGATCGGTCATCTTTGAAAAGTACCGGGGATCAGTTTAAATGGCTTTGCTTTAAAGTTTCTAGTTTGAGTTGTATCCTGTCAGCATTCTACCGGATGCAAGCAACCAGTCTCTTTTTAGCTTCACCACCGGGAAAATCCGGGTTTAGATTAGTGGTTTAAGAAACCTGTGTGATCACAGAGATTACTCTTTTAAATGTCATTTCGCAATTTTAAAAATTTTTATTATCAGACAACATATCGTGTCAGTTACTTACGCCTCATTGATTGGAATGATGATGTAATCTTTGCGAAATAAATCCACTCGTCGAGTCCATTTGGCAACATTTGC
>UZAN01044401.1:0-16095 GCA_900618425.1 Echinostoma caproni | reverse complement strand
ATAAAATGTGAACATTTCCTTTTTCAATCGATTCACCTTTTGTTGAATAAAACTGTACAATCAACTTTCCGGAAGAGGTTGGGCTGCAGCTGTTTAGACACTACCTGTGGGAACACAAATAGGTCGGGAAAGTCTGGTTGATGTGATGGGAGTGACCTGGACCACTGGATCATTCCAGCCCAATTGTGCACACGGTAATGATGTTTGAGAATCCGGGGATACACGGATCTCGAAACGGTCCACTCGAAGGATGCTGCTCGATAGGAGTCAAAGTTAGTGTACCAGCTAACTGGTTACAGAGTTCAAAGAATTCAGTATTCATTGTGAATAACCGTGCACTACTGTGCGATAGTTTGGACTGGTCTTTCGGTCACCAATCTGGCAGGTGAATAGAGATGAGAGAGCTTAAAGCTAAAAGCAATTAAATTCGATTAACGCATAGAAAGTGTGCCAATACACGAACGTGACACTCAGCCGGGTTAACCAGTCTCTACGTATAACCATTGATTCGGTTAGCCACGGGGCTATCAACCGGGATATCTCTTACGAACCGAGGGTTCTGATCATAACCTCATGCATCAGCAAGTATCGCACCCCAAGGAAGCCCATAAAGTAGCATGCGTATTCGATCTAACCTCGGCATAGCTTATTCAACTGTTCCACCCACCAGACTCGTGTAATGCGGCTTGGAAAGCACTACTTGAACACCGAAAACTTGTCGTTATACTTCTCTGGCAAAGGCCAAATTCTGGTGTCATAAAGCAGAACCGATTGGAGACTTGCGTTTAATCTTTGTGGTGGAACTGTGTCTCAAGTTATATAGCCTAAACAGCGTTCAGTTCATATGTTAGTAGAGAAAAATGAGCAACACACTTTACCAACCTCGATGGAATTCAAACAGATCGAACGGAGTCAACACTCTACCGGTTAACCTACAAAGTCACAAAAACAGACGGAACTAGTGCAGGGAAAGCGGATAGGATGGGAGAATGTGAAAAACCTAGTCTATTGCTTACTGAAATGAACTACGATTGTTTGGAGAGGATACACAATTATTGTGACAGAGCAACTTGTAAATTTCCTAATTTTGATTTATGCATCGTGTAAAAGTGGTGAACGAAAATATCGAGGTATTTGCGCACGTGCTTTTTGCTCAACCGGTAAAAAAATTAGTTATGAGTATGGAATGAAACAAATCCAGTAGGGAAAATGTAATGTCCTCATTATGGAATGTATGCATGCAATCATCTTGTACTACAAAATTGTGGAGGATGCACACATAATGATCAAACAATAAATTACAATAGTCGCACGATTTAATCCAATGGCATTTCACTCCTGATGACAATATGTAATCGATTTGTCCACGGCTGCTTTGATTCACTCGAATTCTCCCCCCTCCCCCCTCGGACGTCCAAGATTTACGTGTGCGTGTGCATGCATATCTTAGTGGTCACTATCAATCCGATCGGATTGGACAAGATCCATCGAGTACCGTTTTTACTCGTATGTGTGTGTGTGCGTACGCCTGATACAAATCCGATTGCGAAAGTGCATCCATGATTGTTTTATTGTGTTATGTGAACAACCTCGCGTACACTATAATCTGTCGGAACGGATTGCGGTGATATCCCAGTACGCAAACGTGCGTCAAAGGGAACGTTTGGGTACCATTAGATAAATCACATTGAAGGGTGACACAGATGTGAGTCACGCGGCCCTGGTGGAAGAGCAGCAAGTAGTACGGAAAAAGGTGATCCCTTGATTGGGCTGAAGGGTTACTATTTCCCAAGTACACTGGCGCCCTGTGTGTGTGTATGTGACATCTACTAGTCACGGTTCTGCTGTTGGATTTGCTTATTCAGGAAGCATACAAATTTTCCATGCGTATTTAAGACGGGTTGTTTCAGAATGCCACCGATCACTTTGATCCACGAAATTCGGGTCTACGACGAAGCAGTAGTGAATGAATATGGTTCATTTCAACCGCGGTGCAGTACTTACTCACTATCTTAAGTGGAAACAGAATACACTTAGATATTACCCCAACACATTAGAACCAGTGCAATCAAGAAGTCAAGTGAGGAAATTTGATGCCAGCTCAAAATCAAAACCCGTAGAGGTTGTACGTGTGAGACCGACAATGATCATACTTACGGGGCCAAAGAGCTTTGAGGGACAGAACCCTTGAGCATTTCCGGTTTTGTGTTCTGGCTTCGTGTATTCGCGGCCGGCGGGGTTGGTGTCATACCGGATAACCGACTATAGAAGAAGCAGTTGAACACGTATGTGCAAGCACGTTGTAAATCGGACAGTTGTTCAAAGTAGAGATATTTGAGGTAGAAATTGATGATGGCATCGTTGATCAGGGCACCGGGAGTAAGGCAATCTAAGTCGGCAGAAGTGAGGATCACACTGTCTGTTGAACCGGGAGGCTGATAGTCAAATTTGCTGATGTGTAAGCAGAGGGCGGCGGTAAAGTGTAAAATGAGAGGCGATATAAAGAACAGATCAAAACTACAGAAAATAAATTAAATGAGATTACAAATATTCAGGTGGCCATGTGGATAACTTATTACAGAGAAGACAATAAGAACTTATTGATGGAGGGAAAAGCATTGATATCATGTAGTGCTAGTGCTAGTAAGCCGGACAATCGCTCTACTCCGGTGCATGTCAAATGAGTTTGTGAGGAATCGAATGCGAGCTGACACAACAATGAACCAAACATATTATCTCGAAACCATTCAACAAGATATGATATTATAAATACTCATCACTGTCACCAGACACACATTAGACCAGTGGGCGTTCACTATGCATTTTCTATCACAAAATATTGTGCAATTAACAGCAGAAGGGATAAACCTATCGTCAAGAGGAACTGATGAAGTCAGAAGGTAAACCTCAGAACTTGGATTGGCGAACCATAAAGGCCAAACTAGGTTGTGCGTTGTAGTAGGACGACAGCAAAGTTCATTACGACTAAAGACGAGTAACAATAGACGAGTTCTAACCTCGGGCCCTAAGGACTAAAGTAAGCTGGTGACAGGGGCCTAAAAAGCTTGACCATTACCAGCCAGGAAAGTCTAAGTCGATGAGCACACTACTTGAATACTAGTAAGCGAAGCCATCACGACGAGACTGCACCTTAACGTGGCGTGATGGCTTGTGCACCTTCCTGGCCGAACAAGCCACACAGGATGACTTTTATCAAGCCAGGGGATCTTATCAAACCTGGAAGATCAGAGGGTAGAGGTCAGACAAAATTCAGTCTCCTGATTCCGGTCCTCCAGGTTGGGGGTTCAAATCGAGTTAGCGTCTCAGTCGCTAAAATGGTAGAGAAGTAATCGATCCAAATAAATGAGACTACTCCATACGCAGCCTTGCAGTCAGGTTCTTGTTAGAACAAAAGGCATTGGACGAGAACCCTAATCATTCTCCTGCTTGGTGGTTGCAGACCCTAGCAGTATCCGTCCATCAAACTCTAATACACATAAAAACTATAAATAACTCCGTACTGCGTCGGTCGCCGTGCAGGTCCGCGCTGCCCATTGCATCGAGCTCAGACATCTAAACTTTTGACTAACTCTTTGTCTTCCGTACCCAACCCTCCCCTTCTTCCAACCCGTAACATTCCCTCAGACAACTTCGTCATTTGCCAAAGTTCGTTGCCAAGTAGACCGATAAGTAGTTTAGGACAAAATTCCGAGCAGATTCTGAAGCCTTCAACGTGGGGACTCTGATGCAGTTGGGTCAACAAGCGTGTATGATGTGTACAATGGACTCTTTGGGGATTAATGTCTGCTGCGTATCGGAGACGTGAATCCAGGACCCTAGCACTATAAGCAATTTAAGCGCACCGGATTTATCTTGGAGGTACTTCCTCCGCACGTCAGGTGATGATGAGGCTTGTTCAGTAGGTCAGCGTGGCTTAGGCGTTGTACTCACCAATACAGCCGAAGCGTCACTAATCTATTGGATCCCAGTAAACAGTTGCTTACGTGCGATGCGGCTCCAGGGGTTTATCAGTGTCCGGAAGGGAAGCGACACCAAAAGGTGTTTGTTCATCATTTCAGTGTATGCACCGACCAACTGCAGTTTTGAGGCACAGAAAGACGAGTTTTATGAGAAACTCACCGAACTCATTTGGTTGAGCCAAAGCTCCCATATAGTTGTTTTCGCGGGTGATTTTAACGCGCAAGTTGGAAAATTGAGTGCATCGGAAGCTTGTCTAGGCGGTCATTGTGCGCTGTCCTGCCGGCGAACAGATAATGGCGATCGACTTTTCCAATTCTGCGCAGATCATCATCCGTTCCTGTCCAGTACCAACTTCCGACACAGATCTCAACGGACAGCAACGTGGCGCTTCAATTCAGCTGGCAAGCTAATTCAAACCAACCTCATGGCAGTAAGCTACCTTTGGTGTGACTCAGTGCAAAACTGTAGGTCCTCTTGGGCCACTTGCGTTGAATTTGATCACGCATTAGTTTTGATGCAGTTCACTCTTCAACTCACTGGTCGCAGAAAAACCTACCCAAACTCGATTGGCAGATCATCGTTTATCTGACCCAACCTTTCGTGCCAATTTTGAATCAGAACTAGGGCAAGAGCTAAACGCTCTGCGGAGTGTTAGTGTAGATGAACAATGGGATCAGATTAGCCGAGCAATGCACTCCGGAGCGAGGGTTGATTGTGGATCTGATGCGGTGGTCCGTCCGAAGCATTGGATGTCTGATCAGTCAGTAGCACTGATGGAGAAAAAGCGTCAAATCCCCACAGCCCGGGATCGAAGGAGGGTAGATCGCGTATGCAACGCAAGCTCACAAAAAGCCACAAAGGAGACCGTGAAAAATGGTGGACCACAATGACTAGTAAAATGGAAGTAGCAGCTGCATCAGGGAATAGTCAAAGACTGTTCCAACTGATGCGTAACACCGGGGGTCGGTGAACTCCAGTTAGTGAAACAATCTGCGACAAAAGTGGGCAACCTATTCATAATAGGGCACAACGGGTTTTGACCAGGTTGTATTGACAAAATCAAGTCCTGGAGCTACGCCAGATATACCGCCGATCAACGGTTGTCGTGTTCCTTGATCTAAAAGGAGCCATTGATTCAGTTGACCACGAATCCCTAATGGGTTCGCTCCTTCATAAAGGAATGACGCAGAAGTATGTGAACATACTGAAGTCACTCTACTCGCATACTTCTGGTAGCGTAAGTATCTACTGCGAGCTGAGTAGACCGTTTGTAATTAGCAGTGGTGCTTGTCAAGGATGCCCTATTCAACCGTTCCTGTACGATTTCGTCTTAGACGAAATAATGGAGAACGCTCTAAGTGGTCTCAAAATTGAATGGGCAGTTAGAGAAAAACTGTGCGATTTGGAGTACGCTGATGACATCGCCTGTCTGTCCGGTTGCATGGAGGATGCACAAAGCGTACCTGACGGACCAGCAAATTCTGCTGCACCGTCCGGTATGCGCTTTGCATCTTCAAAGTGCAAAGTGATGCTGCAAGACTGGGTGTCGCCGAGTTCCGCTCTGAAACTAGACGATCAGGAATAAGCTAAGGTTGGCTGTTTCTCATATTTGGGTAGCTGCGTGACCAAGGACGGTAGCGCAGTAAAGGAGATAACCGCCAGTAGTTCCAAGGTTCGAGTAGCGTACGCAGGAATTAAACACCTGTGGTGACGACGTGATGTTTCACTGAAGTTGAAAAATCGCGTATGTTGCTTCACTGCGCGATCAGTTCTGTTTTACGGTTGCGAGACCTTGAACTTGCGGGTAGAAGACATCCGGCACCTGGTGATTTTTGACAATCGATGCTTACGTAGTCTGGCCCAGGTGGGATGGAGTGAGCGGGTTAGTAACCTAGAAATAAGTCGTCGGATGTTTTGAATACATTGAACACGAACTCACTAGCGCATCGAATTCAGCTCAACTGGCTCCATTGGTTAGGAAACGGTTAGCGTATGTCTAACGGTCGCATACTGCACCGCGCCTTAATTGCAATGGGCGCTGCACACTGGAGAAAGCCACGTGGGGGTCAGAAAATGACGTGGAGACGAGGCATGAAGGAATGCACAGAATGATGAGGTAGCGTAGCTGTCTCTCGTCTTCCGAGTTGGGGTCCAAAAAACTCCGTAACTGGATGGAGACAATGCAGGTCATGGCAGCAAACTGGCTGCAGTGACGTTCTTGTTGTCACTTCGTATCAAACCAGAATGGTCGAAACCCTGTGTATGGACAATTAGAGTGCTTAATCTGTGAGTTGACCACGTAGGTTCACTTCCTTTCCCGATACCTAAAAACAGGCTCAATCTTCATCCTCTTTACACATCCTCACCTACCTTGTATGCATTATGAGCTTGGTTGCAATCAGCGAAGTTCGCGTCACTGTAATACGCTGTACAAGAATGAGCGATAGGATGTAGGACGTGTGAATCGCATCTCATATACTATTCGTTCGACCAGACATCGAGTCCCAATTGAATGTGACTTTTTCCACATCACGCTGCGCTGCCATGTGGATCCGGTTTTGGTTAGAGAAACATGGCAGTGTTGCACTCATAGGCAAACCATAAGTTGATTTAATTATCATAGAAACAACATGTGCCGGGATCTGTTTGGTACTAAATTGGAATTGGTCGCGGCGGTGGTCACCGGCTCATTGGACGTTTGACCCCGTCCAATGGATGTATGATCCAGTGAACTGGACACCGGCCCCCAATGGACTGCGGATTGAGTGCCGTCCAGTTGTCTTGCCGGTCTGGCTTTCTAGCCAAATAAGCATTATCCCCCTTCCTCGGCAACCGGGAAGTAACATGCCCAGACAATCCATGAACACATTCATCAAATTTCTTTCTTTTCATATGTTGTGGCACATTTGCCAGTTCTCTGTAACTGGTTACGTGTTGAATAAATAAATAATAATAATAATAAAAAAAATTGGAATTTCAAATAGAGTGCAAATGCAAAATACCACGAGAACCTAATTTGTTTCCTTGTTTCAATCCTTGTGGTTGCGATAACCGATGTGAACAGATGGTAAACAACTAAGTGCATAAAAAATAAAGTAAACCATGGAGATCAATGCACATGGTGTACCGCCTACATGCGCATACATAAATTCAAATAGCATAAATCGTGTCAACAAGTACACAGCTGTTATGTGCTGAACGAAATTGCTTCATTGTAAACTAGTGCATACTTGTTCGATGTTGACACCAAACGGATTTTAGTTCGAGAACCAAATAAAAAAATTTCTTCCACATGGATACCAGAGATTTCAGCGTTTGACAAGCAAAATCGGAACAACCCTCAATTGGAAAGTAACAATAATAAAGCAATCGATGAAAGAGTAAAGAAAATACTCACAAACCGGTATCACCACTGCCGACCGCATCGTCTTGGGAACTGGTAGTTGCGCTAGGATTTATGGAATCTGATCTATTTCCAATATTGTCCACATTCTCATTGTCCTCCTCGCATAAAATAATGAAGTCTTCGCCTGCATTTTCCTGGGGGGGAGGAGGGGCATAAAACACGGCAAAAAACGTTTACGATCCCCCAAATAGCTGGGGATTTGCCCCACTCACGAAAGAGGAGAGGATAACGAAGTTAGACTCGAAATTCACCGATGTCGCGTCTCTATAAAAGTACCAGTGGATAGATCACAAAACAAGTGATTAGAATCGGCTGGAAGTTCCACAATATCGTGACATGATTTTGCGGAGTGGAAAGGAATGACAGAAAGTTGAAGACAACACAATGCTCCAGAATAAAGCCAACTTTGACGATTAAGCTATTGTGTATCCACACGCGCACATGCCACGAACAAGGGTGGAATTAGGTGAAGTGATCTTAGGTTGAGAACATGTACGCATGCACCCTGCAAAGTATGGATACAGCGCGGGGACCCTGGAGCTTTGATGCACACTCAGCACCACCCAGATGATGAACAGCGTGGCTGATTCCTGTGAGGTTTGAGACCCCTTTTTCTGTATAGTCTATCCCAAATGCATGAGCGGTGTTATCTTTATCTCATTACTATGCGCTGCAGCACATATCTATAACCTGTGAAACGTTACTAAGTTTTAAATATAATAATAATGTAAACTTTGCGCTAAAATCTGTTTTACCGAAAACAATCAAGAGTGATATGAACCACAATCTCATTGTAGAGAAGTGTGAAGTCAGCAGAAAACATGCACAGAATCATCCATGAGAAGCGTGATATCACGGAGAGAGAGAAACACAAGAGCCGTATGTTTCTCATACAGCAGTGTAAGCTTATCGACTGACAGATAACTAGATGGGTGTGGGTTTCAGCTGATTTATTCAGCTGAACCTCAGCCTTAGTAGCTGGCTTCAGTAGTCCAAAGATGAAATAATGAGTGTAGAGGTAGCGGTTGTGAACATGAGGGGTTATGATGCGCCAGGGCGACCAGTATGGAACCACCAAAAATAAAGGAAACCAGTCGAAGATTTAAAAAAAACTGAAAATTTTAAAACTGCCGTTGGGCCTGTCTAAAAGCGCCACCTCACGTAGTTTCATTATTAGGCAGGAAACAAAGAATAAACAACAGATGGCGACATCAGAGAGTTGGTCGTATCCACTTGACCGGACCACGACTAGGCCATTCGAGGAAATAGGCACGTTTGGTGGTTTATTAGGTGTCGATAATAACGTTTAGAATTAAACTACTGATGATCCAGCAGTAGTATAGATAGGTATCAGACAATTTGGAGTCACGTGACAACCCACCAATGGATTTAGAGGACGGCTAAACCAATCACCGGTCGGTATCGGAACACGACGATAGCCAATCACCGTTTGGTTGTTGTCCAGGCACGGATAACAGCTGATTAGCTCATCTAGTCGTTCGGCGGAGAAGATTCAAAGTTGAATGTGAGCAAATTTCAGATATAGATTAAACCAAAAAAATGTAAGATTAATTTTTTTGCCCTTAGTGTTTATCACTATACTAACAAATTGAGAATACCGTAAAGGAACTGTGTAAGGATCACGAAAAAATAGGATAAAAACAATTAGAGTGGATATGTAGTGAAACGTGGTTTGATAGATTCAAGAGTTTGACCTATTTTTCTTCTCCATTTTGATCCGGAATGAACTAAAATCTAACGCACTGTGACTCGTTGCAATCTAGGAACCGCATTGTGAGTTTAATTAAATTCAAGAAAACGGGTTTCCTTTGCTTATTCAACTAATTTTAAGTTTTGTAAAGTACTACGTTCCAGGCAAAGAATAGGACTATCAAATCAGATTATCGGTCACTTCACATCAATAATATATATTTGAATATGCATGAAGCAAAAGTAACATTACATTATTGGTGTTTGTATTAACGTTTCCAAAGTGTCATTCAAAAGTATATTTACAACACTAGAAACATATTTTGTTAGAATGTCACGGAAAACTTCCGTACTTATAAACCGAAGTATGACACTACAAATTTATTACGATAAGGATAAGGCGTCATTTGAAATTCGGATTGGCGAAAACCCGAGACTTTTTGGTGATGATGAGATGGGTCCCATACAACATTATATTGCGATAGCAGTCCTTTTTGGTTATCGGGTAGTTAGTATGATTGTACTCACCGGCTCTTTTAGCACTATTCTATAGTTATTCCGCCGCTGTCCCTTTCCGTTTATGTGGAATAGATTCAGCACGTATGAAAACCATAAATGGCATGATATAAATGTCCTTTTGTGAATTATCTGTTTATTTATATTTACTTGCTGACCAACACCGATATGATGAATATATGTGAAGGGAACTGATTGAAGGCTGGAAAGCGACGAATGCGCAAGTAGTGTGAGACAATTACTGTAAACGAAATCGGAGCAGCTGTGTGTGAGAATTCGAAATTTACGCCGCTGTTCAGTGAAAAACTACGAAGCATGAAAATCGTATTTCCTTCCATGTAGCAATGATACTTAGATAGCTGCAATTACGCAAACATAAGAATCACACTATACGATACAGCAGTAAGTAAGCGTAACTACGGTATTTACTTTTTCATGACATTATAGTCCGACGTGTGTGGGAAAGGTATTTTTCGACTAGAAAAAAGTGGCAGAAGCTACTGACCTGATTGTCGGTGACTTTTGGATTGGGTACCTGGTTGGCGAGTGGTGCAGTGGAATTTCCCACATTTCCGAGAATATGCATTCCAGCTGAGGATAAGGTACTGATCACATTGTTTAGTAAACCACCATCTGATTTCGGACGTGACTCATCACTTTGATTGGCGGGAGGTTTTGCGATTGGTTTGCTAGTCGTGGGTAAATCGATTCGGATATTGGACGGCTGGTTGCTCGCTGTATCTGCAGCCTGGGCGCGTGCTTCTGCGCGAGGAAGACGAAGGCCACAATCTAGTAGGAGACTTCTTGTTTCCATCCAGGTACAATCCATTTTGCAAAAACCGTCATTGGCACGAATTGAGGATCCGATAAGTTCCATTTGTTGGACGAGTATATTCTTTTCTGGAGAGTGCGTCATACGATCGCCCAATACTAAGATGATCCATTTCATTGTAACTGTCAAAAGAAAGTAACGGCAGCACTGTAATTTTACTAGCCCAACTTACTATCTTTAATTGGCAGACAATTAAAACCCGGGATTTTGGGAGTTAATTTAACGTGAAACAAAAAAGTTTAGTTTTTTTTAACCATCTAGATAGAGAATACTCCATTTGCACTATTATTTATTATTTTCAAGTACAAGTTTGAAGAAAAACCCAAGTGCAACAATTAATTTCACAGAATGCTACCATTACCACAAAGAATACGCATTTCAAGACCAACAACGGTTCTTAACCACTATTTCTCAAACCAGCACATCAAAAATTAGGCTATAGGGCTTTCAAATATTGATTATTTTCAAGGGAGAGAAAGCTCCATTTCCGAAAAATGACTTCAAGATTCATTTCATCGGCATGCTTGTGTTCTGCCCATGAGGTCCCGGGTTTGATCCCTAGTTGGGTCGATGAATTCGCACCGCTGAGATCCAACCAGGTTGAAACAGCTGTCCAGTGTTTTCTAGCTTTTCAGTTTGTGCTTCATTTGACATATACACGACGAATTTCCCCTTTGAAATGGAACCAAATCCTCCGTTACTCACATGAAATTTCAGGTTAGTTCACTTACTGCTTGAGCGAAATTTTCCACTTTCTCTCTTGATTATTACATACCCAAGAGTCATGAACAAAAGACATACATTCTACAACAACATGGACCTATGATTTGGTCATCAGAAGGGGGAAACTAAGATCTGGGATTAAAAGTGGCGAACCACTGTGGATGTTAATAAGGTAAGCATCTTAAACTTTGAAAAGCGATTCAATCTGACTGTGCTATGGTAAAGGTTATCCAAATTTAGTAGGCAAGATATACAGGGGAACTTGGTAAAGAACAATGAATCTCAGCTCTTAGGTTTTCCAACTGATGACTTAGCCATAGGGCCGTGCGGTTATGCAGTTCGTCTGTGAAGCAAACGAATCACCTATTCACAATCAACAGCAAACGGTAGAGGATACTCGATTGCTTGGCTATAGTAACCGAAATGTTGCATGATGCTCCCGGTGACGCCAACGCTGCCCAATCCTGGGTGGTGTAAGAACAGCGCTAAGCACACTCTTCAGGAGTTTTCCATAGGTGCGTTGCTACTTTGGGTGAAATTTATAACCCTCCAGTAACTCCATCAGTTTTATTAGTAAAACATTTTCATGAGTAAATAGCAGATTACAGACGCGGATTTTGCCCTGAATGTCCATTCTGTTTTGGGATTCATTGTGCCCTAAAGTGGGCGCTTAGGAATTTGACGTCCTGTTCAGTAGTTGTGCATTCACGACCATCTTGACGACGAATCCATGGGTCATTATGAGTGATGCATCGGATGACATTCCCCTTACTCTCGAACCGTCCAAGAGGAGCCGTATTCTTATCAAAACCCAACTATATGTAAACGCTGAAGCCACTGGAGATTAAGCTTCTGTGCTGTGCTTAAATCCATGGCCGCACATAGTTCTGGTCACGAGCAGTTTAAAGAGGATTTGTGAAAGCGTGTTGCCAATGAGTGCGGCTGAGAGAAGCTAACTGTGCACTGACCGAATTGCGTGAGTCACGACTGAAATGAGTCCGTGTACCCGGCAACGAGTACGCACACGAACTATTGTGATGTGATTACAGTTTGCTCCAATCGCTTAAGCCTGTATTATATCATTACGTTTCACGCGTGTCTAAGTCCAGACTGTGAGCCAATTGAATCACGGTGCAATAATCTTCATAACATGATTTGCTAACGGACGGAATACTACCAGGTTAAATAGGCAAAAGCAAGTGAATCTTCTTGAGGGTTCAGACCGGAGACATTGACTAGGTAAAGCCTAACCCACAAGGCAGAGGGCGGTATGAAAATTGCAATACATTGGGGGGGGGGAGCGTTTTGAATTGTATCGGACCATACGCCCTGTGGACGGATTCAAACAGTCAAGGTGTCAAATACACCTCGATACCAGATCTAACCAGTGACCACTGTCAAAACCGAAAAGGTACGGTTCAAATTTATCCTCTTGGTTGGTTTGGAAGCAGGGTTTTCAGCCAACTATCCTTGGTAAATTGTCGGCGATTCACCGACCGGGTTGTATCCCTGTATTTTGGCGTTTCGTCCTCTCAGAAGTCCGCCGCGAGTCGATAGTAGTGTGGAAGAGAAAATAGAGAATTTCAAGAGACTACTATTGCACAGAAATAGAGAAGATACACGAACGCCACTGTCTACGACACCGCCATATCACTGAGTGTCTTCAACCATCGGTTCCGATCATCCCGAGGTACCCATCCAGGGAGCCTAATGGGACATATGTGACCGAGTATCCTGGTTAGGGTTTTTATACCCTCGTGCCAGGTCCTAGCTTAAATACCCTTGACTTTATTCCAACCCCTACCTGCCTCGGCAAACAGTGTGCTGTGGTAATCCAGTTGGTGACATGCGTAACACGCCCCAAAAACGTAATCTATGGAGGTCGATCACTTGCTCCGGTGAACGACCGCGGTTGCCCAAAACTCTGCGTCTAACCTCGGCATTGCTCGTCCGGCTGTCCCATCAGATTCGTGCAATGCTAGGTAGACAGCGGTGTTTAAACACCGACTGTTTATCTTTATCCTGTTTTCTTAATGGTCAAGTTTCTGAGCCGTATGAGGCGTACGAACCACACACAAATAGCCGTTACCGAACCAATACAAATACAGACTGAGTGTTCGAACACCGCTGTCTGCGCGGCATTGCACGGGTTCAGTAGGATAAGCCGAAAAGAAATGCTCAGGTTAGGCGCGGGGTTTAAAGCATACTCGGCCGCACACCGATGTATTTGTACAACATGCGTAAGCTTATATGTTTGCATTTCAGTTAAAATGTACACTGGTTGTCACACCGAATAAAGTAGACCATTTTATGTAACGCGCAAAGTGAAGTTTGTATCATGTTCAGAAATTGCAAAGTGAATCACTGGCGTAGTGTTCCTCATTTGTTGGGAGTCGGGTCGGGGAAGGTACAGGGGAATTCCTATAAACGTTAATAAGGGGGTAGATGCTGAAAAGAGGAGCGTGTGAAAGGACGTAAAGGACAAGAGAATAGATCAGGAAGACGCTGATAAGGCTCGTCTGGAACCTTATTGGCGAATTTAATACATGTGCTGATGTAACCGCTAATGAGCTGGTGATTGATGAATCAAATGTGATTATTAATGCATAACTCATTATCACTAAACCTGGATAAATGGCTTTGAAGTCTTATTGTGAATGTTATGGTGATAATAACAGCGATGTCGGTAGAGAATTACATTCGCCGACGTTTCGGTTACCGTGGGTAACCTTTCTCAAGGCAGGTTTTACAGTCAAATGACTCAGAGGAAAGGATCACACGTTAACAGATATTTCATCGTGTTTATGTTTATCTGTGTGTATGTGTGTGGTGGTGGACTGAATGATCCGTCGTCCGTCATACTAACTCCCATTATCAGATGGGGTCAAGTGGCACCGTGATCTTTGTCGTGATTGCGCGTTAGGGATGTTAGGGTAGTCCAAATGAAATCTGGTTTGAAAAGGACAGGAAACACTATAGGGGAGAAATATAGTAAAATGGGGAGAACGTATTGGAGGAAAGATCTGATTGTGGGGTTCCACAGCTGAAAAGAGGCCTTCATAAACCTCAGAATGGTCGGGGGGAGGTGTCTCGGGCTACGGTTGGTCACTCTTCTATTACACCGCGCGAAATGCCCCGCATAAGACCAAGCATCTCAAACAGCTTCTGCTGAAGAAGTCCCACTCACTGCCTTCTAGCGGCAGGTGTTTTCCCACCAAAGTGAGAGGACGAAAAGCCAATATCCGGCGCTGTAACCGGGTCGATGAACCACTGGCACTTCACCTAGGGGAGTTCACTAAAAACCCTGATTCTAAACCAACCAAGAGGCGTAGGAACCGCGCATACAGCTTCCTGGTCATGGCAGTGGTCACCGCCTTAATTGAGTATAGAGGTGTATTGTGCACCATGGACGTTCGACCCCATCCAATGGGCGTATGATCCAATGAACTGGACACCGAGTTCCAATGGATTGCGGTTTTCACACCCCGTCCCGCTGCCTTGCGGGTCAGGCTCTGGCTGGCCGAAGGCTCTGGTTGTGAATTCCCTAAGAAAATTCACCTGTCTTAGCCTGGGCAACCTGGCAGTATCGCGCCCACAAGCAAATCATGGACTTTACTTCTTTGCATAAAGAATAGTTTGGCATAGTCCAAAGACAAATTTGTATGAATAAATAAACAAATAGCTGAACAGAGAGACGTCTTAGTTTCCCTATACGTTTATAGACGCGTTTCATTCGTTTTGATAGTTTCCTCTAAGTAATGCGTTCATCGGGGTATGCAGAATTTGGAATAAGTCAGGGTAGCCCGAAAAGCCGTTGCATGAGTGAAATAATAAAGGTGTGAAGCGCACTGAAACTGATTTACTTCTCCCATAGTCTCGAGACGGGAGGCTAAAAACGGGTAGCCCCGGATATTTCGCATTAGCCAAACATCGTTTTGCGATTATCAGTCAAGTTATTGATAACTTTCAGATTATATCATTCACATGAATGTTGTGAAGTGAAATGTTGGTAGCTAGACGGATTATTAATAGTGGTTCCTACCACTCCGCAGAAAATTACTCTCATAAGGTGACACAACAGAGCTTCCACAAAGGGCTCGGAATAGATAAATCTCATACTAACAGAGACAGTATGCTTTTTTCTGCATGAACCAGGAAAGCGTTGCACTAAAGCAACTATTATTTTCGAAAAAGTGCATTCACTGAATAGGTGTAACAAAATGGAACACCACGTGAAACAGAAACAAAATTAAATTACCTGCACTATAATTGCTTGAGCTGCATAGCTTTAGGCTAGATGCCAAGCTTTCTTTCAAGTGGTCTCGGGGTTTGAGGAAGACAACTTGGAGCTCTTCGCAAAAGACAAGTGACTGAACATCTGCAGGTTGAATGGTCACCTCGACCCAAGAACCTAAAAGAGGTGAACGCAATTAAGTGGGTCACTAACCTTCTACTTTAACTTTACAAGAAAGCGATGAGGTCGTTATGATGCATGGACCGTTCCGAGCGTCAAATATACCGGCCTTTCCAACACTCAAAATAAGGATGGGAGCAGATATCTGCCGACCGGAGAACCGTGGTTGTTTTTTTGGGGGAGATCCATTGAGATCTCTTGAAATGATACCCGAAGGACCCCGATTGTCTCTATCAACGGGTAGATGACAGAGGGTGCACAACATATCTGGATAGCACGCATAGCCACGGCAATCAGCCTGGGAGCATCTGAAGATTGTTTTGCCGGTAGCAGTTTTTTCGTTGAGCCTTAGCTTGTGATGAAAAGTAAGTAAGCAGAACTTACGGGGATTTTTTATTCATCGAATCTACAATCTCCTGCAACATAATTTCATGCTACGAAAACCTTCAAGGTCAGGTAACGAAGATACCAAATTTCCCGCTTCAGTTCAGTTCAGTTCAGTTCAGTTCAGTT
>UZAN01044400.1:11995-28910 GCA_900618425.1 Echinostoma caproni | reverse complement strand
AGGTCTCGATCCTCAGTTGGGTCGATGGATTCGCACTGCTGAAGGACCGAATCAAATCAAGATAACAGTGCAGTGCCTCCTAGAGTTTTGTTCCACGCTCTGTCTGCGCTGAACACAAAGAAATTCATTATAAAGACAAATTGTTCGCATATTTCGGTAAAACATCTTTTGTCTATACAACTGTAAGTGGCTTTAACTGCAGATAAATAGAGTACTACAAGACGGTAGGCTCAAATTGGACAGTACAAAGTGATTGATAGTCCACTGAGTCTAGCAAACATTTTGTTGATGGGATATTAGAGCCTTGGAGNTTGGAGGGTGCAGGAAATAGATTTAGAGGTAGAACACAATCATGGGAACTATGCACACTACCCTGGGATTTAGAAAGTATCGCAAACTGATGTTTCTGCTTATAACTTGCAATTCTGCTGGTTTACCTCACTTGAATTTATCGCACGGATATTTACAGGCTTGAATTCTCTTGATCAAATTTAATCTTGCTTTTGTTGTAGTTCACCGGTATGCATAAAAATGGAAAGATCGAACATCCTGGCGTTGAGAACCTGCTGTTCCGTTATGAAACCCTGCATTCTGAGCCGTAACGGTGTAGTGGTAGATTTTTGGAATATGTAACTAAAGTGACTCGTGTATGTGACCTCTCCAATTGGAGTCGATTTCATTTGAATGTAAGAGTATGTCTAATATGGCATTCTCCACCGAATAAATTTACTACATTTTACCATGAACTATTTTTTCCTTACAATATCCACATTATTCCACATTCAATAAAGGAAGTGAATTGAGTAGAAAATTAAACCAAATCCAATCAGTGTTCTATTAGTATGAAAGTGTACAGTCACGGTTTAAGCAGATTGCAAGATTATAAAAAATATCGGAGAGAGGGCAACATGTCGATCTTACCAAGTCGTTCATGATATCTATCAGCTCTTGTATCCTGATCAGATGATTCACCACTGCCATATGTCCTTTCCACGAAGCCAAGTGGAGAGCACTTCTGTTTTTCTGTAAAAAGAACGATGGACCAAAGCATGCATCACTTGAATCGGAAGTTGGTTGAATGCGAAATCAATCGCAGCCATATAGCGACTAGAGCGCATCGGATAACTGGAGATTTTCTTTGGACAGCTACCTAAACGCGATGCAAAACATATATTAAAACTACAGTAGTAAATAATCTGTAGATTTCAGTTCATCTACTGTAGAAATGGATGGTGTGTTCAACTTTGAACTTCAATATTTTACGGAAATGTGGCTGAGCATTTCATCTGTAATCCTACTATGTGGACCAAAGCGACACAATAAAATAACCACCGAGCAGATAACACAAACGCGGAGAAAAATTTTGAATTGACGGAATTTTTTAAACATATTTCAGAGTCAGATCAAAGTCTCAGAAAACATATATCCGTTTAGTGCAACCATGTGCTTGTTCATTTTACCGGTAATGCAACGTCTCTGTTTTTCCCTTGTTCATCACATTATTTTAGCGGTATCATCCATTTCAACAGTGTTTTAAACGGGAGTAGTGACTTTATGAGTAGCTATCTGGTGGTCATAGTCAAACTCGTCTACACTTCCATACACAAGGTTTGAAGCAAATGGACGATTTCTCATGAAAAAAACACCTAAATGTTTCATTGGCGTTAGGGCATCAGGAACAAGTGGACGCAATCATTTCGGACACAATTGCGGTAACTCACCTTGTCCCTGTTCAAAACGTGACATTTTTGTCGAATGAAGACCTCCAGTAGAAGTTCGTTTCCGCGAAAAGCGGCCACCATGAAAGGTGTCAAACCTGCCTGTGTAAGGGAAAATACAATTCTAGTGAGTAGTCGATCACAGATTTGAATATTAAATGATCTTGCATCGTTTATTTTACTTGTTTATTGCTTTTCAGATGAGATGTCTCGTAGAAAATGCCCATTACCGAACAGAAACAAACAGACACGACCATGTTGCTCATAACGAAAACTTTTATCCCTATTCAATTTGGTAGAAATGATATGTACATTTATTACGATTGCACCATAATCAAACATGAAAGCGTCCTCACTGATCCGTTTTCTTTCCTGACCATAGTCTTTCTAAATTCAACTGCTAAATCAATAAGTTCTGTCCTGCATTAATTTTCCTCACTTCAAATCTAAAGTGTTCTTTATAAATAGAAAATTCGTTCCTTCACTGTACATCACTTTTACTGTGTAACAGAACGCGAAACACCTCTATCGCAATAAATCTTAAATCATTGGCATGTGATGGTGGTGCAGTGGTTTAGTCACTGTTACAGGCGTGCTTTGGACCCTATGGTTCCAAATTCGAGCCCCGCCACCGCCACCCAACTTTGGTGGTAGGCAGCTTTGCTGTCGCCTGGTTCAATACCACACCTAACCTATTGAGGCCTTATGTGGTTCGCCACTCCAATTCCCGGGGGTTGGGTTATCGTTTTCCATCACTGAACAGCAGCTCCTCGTGACTATGGGACATTCTCCGTCTGCTGTTCATCACACTAAAATGTGTAATAAAAAATGAAGTAACTTAGACACTGAAAGACAATCAGAGGAGAGATAAAACAATGACAGACCCTACTTACATTATCTTTTTTATCGATTTCCAGCAGATGATACTTCTGATACAGATACTTTAGGATTCCAATAGCATTCGACTCCGCGACAAAGTGCACAATAGTTTGACCTTGCTGTAAACAGAGTAGTGGGAAGTAAAACATTGAATTGTTTTATTCCATTTGGCCATCGCAGGGCACAAAACAGTAATGCAGTGAACCAATTACGTCACGCAAAATTGTAGATGATGATGATGTGTTGAACAGACAAAATACGTTAATTTTGCTTTAAGAAGAAGAAAATAATCTGTACAATTCACTTTTTGTCACTGCATATGACCCAGTCAATTCGACGTGGATTCTGAGATGGAATACAAAAGGGCAAAATGCATTATCACCCATAAAGCGATAGGAAATAAAAGATTGAAGTATGGTTTTACTCACCTTTGTGACTTTGTTGTACTTAGCTCCGCTTTCAATCAAATACACGGCAACTTTCTTGTGATTATTGTACACGGACCACAGGAGGGGAGTTATGCCATACTAGGGGAAAAATAACATATTCCACAAGAGTTTTAGACGTGTGCATCGTAAATCACATGGTCAAACATTACGAGCAGACGAACAGGGATTAAATGCGTTCTCGAACGTGACGTGGAGAAAAGAGACAATATTGATTGTGAAAAGAAAGCTCCCGGAAAAGATTTGGTGCTCGATGTGACCAATGTTGTACGGCCTCCGCAACTGCCACAATTTATAATTTACGATACCTATGCGTAATTCAACTAGTGGCATTGTTTTATTGAAATCGTACTATCTAATATAACAGCAGCCATTGATCGGTTCCAATGCACCGGTGCCCTTACTACATGTTAAAATATCCTGCAACTGTTTTAACTCATACCTATGAGAAAAATAGGGTTCAAAGTGCGATTCATAAAACTTGAACATACATAAACCGCTGGCAAGCTGAGTTACGCAATCAACGTCAACCAAAAACAAAGAATGTCATGGATTACTTTATTCGGAATCACTAACAATTGTATTTATTATTCATCAAATACAACGGAATACATACTGTGGAAAAAGAGCATTTTTTTCCAAAAGTATATGAGCTATTTGAATTTACGAATAATGTGTGTACCAACGTAAATGTCAGTCATATTGAGCGTAATCTACATTTTGTCCTAGAGCACTGAACGCCTTCTAATGCACTGGTTTGTCTTGATTGTGGGTAACCTGTCAATCTATCATGATTTCTTTATTTCTTTTCAGGTATCCATAAACGAATACCAGTGTAGTGCGAATACTTTACTTGGCGAGTTGCGCTCCACTATCCTACATGGCATCGTTTGACTTTTCCAAATGAAAAATCCTTCGATGTGATGGATTGTGTTTTATTTGCGAAATAATTTGTTTTATAATCCATTCCTCAGATCCCGATTGATTTGATGAACGATCAAAACTGTAGTTATGTGGAGAAACTGTATTTGATGTTTGCATTGCGAAAAGTTATCTATCATCCACGCCGGTACATGGATACCGAAATTACATGGGTTTCCGTTCTATCGAATGGCGGGGGGGGGCTGTACAAGACTTGCATGATGTACAACCGATCGTGGCAGGTCAAATTATGATACTGTATTCACTAAAATCACCTCTTTAGGTTTATTAGTATTATGGTGGACCTGTCAGTCTGAAAAGTCAAATCGTTTTATTATGTAAACTTTAGCCACATGGATTTACTGAAACATTTATTTCCCAAGATAAACCTGAAGGGACAGCACAACAAAGCTGAGTTGCATGATTTATGCCGAGGCAGATTTCGCTGCACTGATTGAAAAATGTGGTAAAACGCATTTATAATGCTGCCAATGCAACCTTATCGCATATAACTACACATATGCCCATTCTGCCCACAAAACATCTACTTCCACTGTCCATGAAATCACACGTCATTTACCAGTTTGAATGTGGATACGAAGCATCTGACATTGTCAGAAAAAATAAGTAGTCGCATACAAGGATCCAGGAGCACATCCCATGTTGGATTGGACGCCGATTGACCAAATCACCTGATCAAAGATCATTCTCTAATTTAACCCTCTCAAATCCAACCCCAAGCATCACCCACCACTAATACCCTCAATAACAGTACACCCTCACCTTTACCCAAGGACACCAAACACACAAACAGCCTGCATCATCTACGGCTCGACATCTGTTGATGACGAAGCATGGTCCGATTTAAGATTACATGCTAAAACCAGCCTCCGACTGTTTACATTTCCGGAGTCGGTTGCAATCAGGAAATGGAAACCTGATCTGTAGATGCAAAAAGAACTGTCAGCCACACTGTCACTGCCTTGGCGGTGATAAAGGTGTGATAATTCGGCCATACCGTATTCGCGTGTAATCTAATGAACTGCTCAACGATATAACCTATTATTTTCTGCCATAATGTACTACCATATTGCATTGCAGCAAAATCTGCTTCGGCTCAAATCGTGGAATCTAGCTTTGTTGTGCCCTCTCTTCAAACAGATTTAACAAGGCAGGTCACTGTTCAGTTTCTCTAACAATAAAATTGATCGTACTTTAATAGTTTAATGAAATAAATTCTAAGGCGAAATAAAATCCCAGACTGATCACATCCAAAACCTAAAACTGATTGATCAAAAAGTACTTATAAGATAAGCGGGTCTATTTAGGCTGAAATAGAAGAATACGGACTTGCTAATTTCAACCCCAGTTAATCTGTATATGATTCTGGTTTTCGGATGACAGAGGACAACTGAGTGTTTTTTCACAGCATTCCGAAGGGGAGAAAAATAACACTTCATCGCATATTCGGGGTATCCTAAGATAAAGTGATGCAGATACATTTAGGAAACGAATTATGCCGATGAGACCGGGTTTTTCTGGAAACTGTTTTTTGTTCACTGTCCCTATGGTATGTGTAAATTTGGGCCTTTGTAGTCTTGACATTTAGTTCTATTTTGGCAACAAAATATCATGCTTCCGAGTTAGGTTGTTTCCCAACTACCATGTTTTGAAAACCCTCTCCATTGTCCACGTTCTCTGAACGCAGTCATCTTCTGTTATACGCAATCCTAAATAATCTGAATGTTCCAATAAACAGGATTTTATTTTACTATTACCAGGGTTTCACCTACAACTGCACAATAAGTAATTATTCTTATTGAAAGAAGGCAAGTTTTCGAAATTAAACTATAAATTGATGTAATTAATCATTCGCCGCAGTGCCAAATTGGGCACTTGTTTTACCACTCGTATAACTGTCTATACGAGTCTGTTCTTGCCAAATAATCATCCATTTTTTACGTGTATCCTGATTTCGGAGATATCCCATACAAATACATTTGAAATCTTCACCGCATCATTCTCGGCTTATTCTATATGGACCAAGATACTAATTTGTTCTCAATGCCACCCCCTGCCTGACCATCATTCTTATTAGTTGTCCGCTCAGGTGACTAAATCACGTGAACTGTTATCAGCCGATCCATACCACAAATTCTAAGGATCCACTCACTACGTGGTTCACAAGTCAGCTGATCCTAAGGTTAGCAGTCAAACAGACTAAACCGCAACCCCAGATTGGTGCTGGTAGACAACACATACTTTGTCAGTCACATCTATAACCGCATTGTTTTGGACCAGCAATTTGACTGTGGCCAGGTTTCCGCTGCTCGCTGCGAAATGCAGTGGAGTCCGATTGTAGTTGTCCTGCACGTTCAGGTTGCATCGATGCTGCGCGATGAGCTCACTGATAGCGTCCACTCTGTCGGATTTCGCCCATTCAAAAAGCTGCACCTGCGACTGGTTCACTGTAGACGAGAAGAAAAATAAAACGAAGTTGAGCGCTCTTATTCACAAAGAAACGTTTGTGAAATGCGATTAGGTACTGTTTGTTTTCAGGTAGTTTATTGTTTAGTCACAGAGAGAATGCGGCTAGATATTGAATGACAGTGTTCACTCAGGATAGTACAAATTTACAATCAACATAGATAATGTTCGTGATGAAGCTTCCTTACATTCATTCAATAATTATATAATAGTTTAACCTAAGGTCGATTAAGCACTGCCTAAGGACATATGTAGAAGTTTGGGTTGTGTAACGGTGATGGAATTTGAACACGTGACCTCCGGACATACATAACACGGGGCACTTGACCAACCAAGCATAATGGAATAAATTTGATATCGTTAATTCTTTGAAAATTATGGTCGCCGACTTCGGAATCCATTCATTTCTTGTGGGGTAACTGTTGGCACAGAGCTCAAACAACCCGTCAGATCACGCAGGCATCCGAGTCAGGTCACACGCACACTCGCAACGCTCCAGACAAGCTGAGTCCGATTGGATCGATTGGATTGATCAATCGATGTGCCTAGGCCACAATTTGACCGGGACGTCCCGGGCAGTCTTTTCGTATACGTGAATGTGCTATATTGTTGCGTATCGAAATCTAACTGAACGAATACACACTGACTGTGGTCTCAAGCTGTGTTCTCTCTTCGCATTATCGTGCGGGGTTGAGCTAGAGTCGCTCGTGTCATTCGTACGGCTAGTCGAAACACAACAGTAAATTTCACTGAAAATTTTTTTCATGTTTCACTTTTCTTTCAATCACTACTTTTGCAATTAATACCGTTCCCAAAATAGTAGTGACTCTTTACTGTTTGATATTTTATCTGCCGAAATTCGTAGCATAGTTGAAACAAACCTCAAAGCTGAATTCGTTATTTTGAGTGATTTTATCGTCCATAACAGGGATTGACTGTTACACTCTTCAAAGACATCGCCCTTTAGAAGTGAAGCAGAATCATTAGCCCCATTAAACAGCCACCATCAACTGATTGATTTTCCGACCGGTATCCCCTACCGGGCTGGCTATCACGCTCATACCCTCGAACTTGTCCTCACATCCCACCCACGATTATTTTTAAATATTCAGCAAGTCCTCCCCTGGGTTCAACGAACTATTGTGTTATTTGGGTCTCTACCAAAATGCTCCCGTTCCTCCTAATTCTAAATACACATTGTGGAGATACGGTACCGCTTTCATAACTTTCTGGTTTTCAACCTCTTTAATGAATTTTGCTTCTCCACGGCCGTCTGTATCTTGGATCCGAAAATGTTCAGTTATTTTGCAAGGTATGCATCTATTTAATCCTCATTTCACTAAACCCGCATGCCTCTTTCTCTAGAATGGTATATGAAAGCCCGTTATTGCGCTGTTCGTAAAAAGAAATTAGCGTTCTGCTGCTGACGTCGTTCTCACTCACACCGCTCCCACCGATGGTTCTTCCAAGCACGCAACAACTGTCCGAGGGTTGAGCAAAACGCTTCCGGATGCACAAAACTTTTTATTTGCTACACAAAAATGAGAATTACATTTGCTCGAAGTACTTTCCACCAGCGTCTATACACAGTTCCATGTGCTCAAGCCATTTAGTGAAATAGCTCGAACATCAAGAAGCGGTTAACTTTAGAGTGGTTCAATAAAGATGTCCACTGCGTATGTAATTGACTATTTTCGGCTTCCTCGCATTGTGCGCTTGAAATTCGGAAACGTAAAAGTCACGCGGAACTGTAGGTTGGGTGATCAACCTACTGGATGCATCCTCTAGTCAGGAAATCTCCGACGACTTGGAACCTGTGTGCAGGTGCCTTTCCATGGTGCAGCAAGGTCCCTCGTGCTCGAGTCCCTTGAAGACGCCTGACAACAGTCACCATCACTTTCAGTGGGTGTTGTACCAGTCTCCGGTGACTTTGCTTTGCGGACAAGCACTAAAGTAGCCACATGACCGGTTTTAACCATGAAAACAGCCACCATATGCTTTGACACACTGCACTTATATCGGACTGTCTTAGGCAGCGCCCCACCTACCGGCGTCCTCTGAACCGATTGTCGCCTGGTCTCTGGGTTGGGACTGTACACCCAGGTTTTACCACCACTGATAATCTCCCAAAACGCGTTTGAACGCCCAATACCAAACCTAGCAAGCAAGGTGCCGCCGCTTGAAACAGAACAAGATGCTTATCGACCGTTAGTACGGTTTCCGATCTCATCGATCCACCGGTGATCTTCTGACGCTCGTTTCACATGCATAGTCAGCGACAGTTGGCAACCACGGAGAAACCCATATGGTACCGTCGAATATATCGAAAGCTTCCGATCGTGTCTGACACGCGAGTCGACCGGCTAAACCACTCAAGTTTGGCTTTCCCTCGGAACTTGTGTCCTGGACAGTAAGCTATCTCAAGGACAGCAGCGTCTCCGTTACAGCAGATGAGACCATGTTTCGTTGCGTGCCTGTGAATGCTGGTTATTCCCAAGGTTCTATACTTTCCCCTTCCCTAATTTCTGATGTTTATTGATGACCTTCTTTCTTCGGCTTTAAATCCTATTCAAGCCTGTTCCGATGAAGCTACCCTACATCCTTGTTTTCCCATTGTTCTTTACGCATCGCTAAATGCAGCACTAGTGATGGCCTGCCTGCCCTCCCTCAGTTTCTCTCTAAATTCTGATTTGAGCTTTATTTCTCTTTGGGGCCGTCGAAACCGTATTCTCTTTGATACTAGTAAAACTTCCCTTATGTCAATTTCTCATAAACACTTATAGTTCTGCCCTTCGTGAAATTGCAATTTGAACATTATCTGTTGCGCAGATTCATGCGACCTATTGCGACCTTCCATACGTTCTTCTCTCTTTTGGCCACCGACTATTTACCTATTTGTCTTTCGCACTGCGCTCAAATTCGACTGTCTCTTACGCCCAAGACGTTTCTTCATCTGGACTCATTTCCCCTTTCTTTGCAACGCTCAAATTCACTCCACACTTGAATGCTATAGTTATTTATATGTGGTGTGGAGCCTCGTCTACATTCTACTCTTCTTGATCGGGTTCAACGTGAGGCCATTCGTCCCTAACAGGCAACTTGAAGTCACCAGCTGACCGTTGAGCAGTTGCTTCTTCGTAGTTATTCTATCGATAATACTTTGGAGTTTGCTCTAGCAAACTTACCACTTCTGTCGCTCTGTCGCTTGTTCTTCCACATAGATCCCGCACACAAGCAGCTATGCACCTGCTTAAAGTGGGAATCTCCAGGTGTCGCATTTGTAACTTTCAAACATCTTTTTTTCCCACGAACCGCACAACTGTAGAGCACTCTCTCTTAGTCTTCCCTCCAACTTATAAGATCCTTGCTTTTAAGCGCGGAATCAACAAAATTGTTCTCTTGAATGTTCCCCTTTTCTTTCTGCGTACAGTAAGAACATCATTGGATTATAGGGTTTAACCCTTTTACTTTATTCACTTACGTGTAAACAAAAGAGATTTAGAAGAAAGCTTTTGGGGAAATGAAAAAGTGACCAGTAGCTGCTGTTTCTCAGAACTGTGACGATAGATATTTTCATATATATTCGCGCAGCTTCATTTTCTGAATTTCAGATAGAAAACGTGCGAAATTGTTTTTCTTTTATAGCAACAGAAATTATTTATCTCCTGATCGCGTTTACTAAAAGTTGTCCCCACGGATATCCATAATTAACTTATCTCACCCGGTTGAATTTTCGTTGCGAAAGCTTGATGCCCATCTATGGTTTACGAATTGATGAAGTAAGCAGAGAACATGTGCTATCACATGCGTTTTGCCTTAGAACTATCATCAGTCTGACCCTATCCACATTTTATCTATTGTACTTTGCGTGGATGTGGATGTAACTTTAGCAATGGTTATACAGTTATCAATGAAACTATAAGCTTCATTACACAGCATTTATAAAGTGGCTGATAGCCCTGATCAATGCTATTGCTGCGATTGTCTCCTAAGATAGGACCACTGAACATCTATTCGGATAACTGTAAACTGGAGCCGTAAGCGGCCTGTCCATATCTTAATTTACGCGATACTAATATGAGATCAAAGATCGTCATGAATGTAAGAGGAGTTCATAATTGGTGTATCACACAAAATGTGAACTCTTATGCATCCAAACGGGTATCCATTATACGTTCAAAACGTCTAATCTACCCGATAAATAAGTTTAACGGGATATTATTTGATAAATTATTATTAGACACAAGGAAATCAGTCTTCTCAAAAAATATACTCGAGAACTGTCATTTGAGGAAGTCTCGTTTAGAACAACGATCGAACATTTCCACAAGTAGCAATCTTGATAATATTTCATTCATTGCGCAATGTACGATACATCTTCGAAATGAAAAGAAGCGGACAAACAATATATGTATTTCAATAGCTACCGAACAGTTTGCTTGGCTTCCGGTAAAACGAATATAAATCACAATGTGTCGTTAGGCGTTTCTCAGACGATCAATTGGAATCCGATTGTAGCATTTCATGCCTGATGCGTGGTGCCATAGAGCACGTGAAGGCGCAATGAAGTTTACTTGGTGAGATATAAATGGGATATAAACACTCAGTGCAACTGGAAATCGTTTGATCAGAAATTACTGTGATCCCTAATTTATTGAGAACAATTGATACGGGAACCTCGATTGGGCTAAACGGAATTTTGGCACAAATAGGAAACTTTGTACAACCAACTTTTGCCAGTAGAAAGAGAAAGGTGTTGCGGCTTTGAATGGGATTGGAGTCAAAGGTGAACAGAAATTGAGAATATACGGCAAGCTGACATTGACATATTGCACTTACGGTGTAATGGGGCCGTTGTGGTAACCAAAGCACAGTCTTCCTCATGATTCTTCGGGCCCTACGGAAGCGAGAATATAGAAAGAAGAAGAAGCAATATGTCGATCAAATATACTAATTTTGTACAATGTACACAAACTCACAGACAAATGTGTTTAAAGATTGAGGTTTTGGCGTGAACCGTACTCCCAGGAGGAATAGATCATACATACTTTTATTGTTGCATTAGTAAATAAATTTCAGTTCAGTTTTTACAACCATTAACCATGCACTATCGTGCGTCGGTTTTGACTGCTGTCTTTTGGTTGCCCATCTGGATAAAGGGCAAAATGTAGATTGGAATGTCGAAGCAAATTCAAGCGAAAAAGGTGGGGAATTCATATAAAGTGGTGTTGGGAAAATAACGAGTGGATGCACGAGCGCCACTGTTTGCGACACTCAGCCATATCACTCAAAGTAGCTAACCATCGGCGATCATCATTCCGAGGTCCCCAGCCAGGGAGCCTAACAGGGACTATGTGACCCAGTCTCCTGGTTAGGGTTTTCATACCCTCATGCCAGGTCTTCGTTATCTTTATCTTTTTCCAGTCGCTACCAGCCTTGGCAAACATCGTTCACCGTGGTAACCTATCTGGCGACATACGTAACACATGTCCCAGCGTAATCTATGGAGGGCGATCACTTGCTCTAGTGGACGACCGCGACTGCCTAAAACTCTACGCCTAACCTCAGCATTGCTAGTCCGGTTACCCCACCAGACACGTGCAATGCTACGTAGACAGCGGTGTTCGAACACCGATAATCTATTTTTATCCTGTTCCCTTAGTGGCTAAGGCTCAGCGCCGTAGAGTACGACTTGCCGAACTGCTGCAGCATACACTCGACCCTTCACAGACAGCCGGATGTCGCGACGGCACCACAGATGTCTCAAATTGAAATATGCCAATCGAGCCTTTTGTATGCGCGCCAACACTTCATCTGTGATGCGTCCGCCAGGTGAGATATAGCAGCCTAGATAGCAAAATTTGTCTACTTCCTCTACTACTTCCCCAGTTAGGATGAGACTGGGTGCTGGATCAACCCAATCGTGTAGTAGCATTTTACACTTTGAAGGTGCAAAACGCATACCGAACATGGCAACACTAGCACTCAAACTATCCAGAAAAGCTTGCAACTTACCTAGCTTAGTAAATAACTGGTGTAATGGCCAACAAGGAGCTGTTTTGCAGTTATCTTACGGATAGCGGGGTTTGCCGTTTTCGTGTCCGTACAGGGGCTTAAACCGCGAAAGGTCACATTGGGGGTACAGACACTTATTGCAGCTGCAAGCGACTAACGGTCCGCATCTTGCGGTTTTATTACTTTCAAAGGAATCTTCTTTGTTAGACTACTAGTTTTGTGGCATTTTTAGGTGGATTTGTCATGTAGACCGAATGTATCACAAACAACAGGCATCACCTATTGAAACTTTACGCTTTTCACCCTGGCTTGTCAAACATATATCGCTCATATTCTGGAGACATATAGGATCCTCGAACCAAAACCGGTTTCATCAAGGCTGGAAAAAAATAACCCATTTTCTCGTGTTCTCTTGCCAGATTTCCCCTTGAAGTGATTAAGGTGCATCAGTGAAACCTAACATAGAGGGAATTATTTGGTACTCTTGCGGAAATGCAAATCGGATTTGGTAAACCTGAAATACTGTATCCAAATACGCCTTCGAAACTAAACGTTTGACATTCCCTCTCGTAACGTTCGGATTACAGCAGAACAATTAAGATTTTGACCTACTTCGCTGAATAGGGCGTGTGTGTTGGGGGTGTGCTATGCATCCTACCGATCATATACAATGTTTCATTCAAATCGATTATCATCTCACTTTCTCACAAACTAAAAGAAACACGTGACATTTCACTGCATCCTAATTTAACTCGCATGATCATCACGTGAATGACGGAGAGGGAGACGGAAAAAGAGCACACACTGGAATACATGTGAGAAGTGTGCGTATTGATTTGGTGCGACAGTATTGTTTCTCAGTCCACAACAGTGAATAAACGATTTCTCTATAGATAGATACCTGTGATGAAAAAGAATTGATTGTAGTGGTGCTTTTGTGTTTGCTATTGGGACTTGAATCAAATCACGCCCATGTGCAAGACAGTGTAGCTTACTCTGTTTGCCCCAAACTCACTTTCTATTCTGATTTTTCTACACACCCCTTTCATGCTCAGAAAAATTAGGCTCTTGGGTAAAATTGCTTCACAGACTTACTTTGTGTGCATGTGATTTGTATTTTTCGCTCAAGTTCGAACGAAAGACATTCCCACATTGGAGTAAATAAATCTATCGTATTCTTAAGAAACAATCCAGTTCCATTTTCTTGAGCCATTTGTTGGTTTTCAAGGAAACGAATGTAACAAATGTGATATGAATAAGAGGGGACAAAGTGTGCGATAATTTATTTTTATCATGATTTTTCAGTCTTCAAATTTACATACCAAAGGCCTGGGCCACTGATTTCGGTGCATGAAAACAAACAAACACCCACAGATAATGATGCGTTGCGTAGGACATAGATATTAGCATACTTTTTTAAATTACATCTATGCAAAAGCTAGAGTTAATTCACTGAGTACGCTCATCAAACCTCCCAGAATTTATCTTATTTTATTTTGTATATCGTTTGGATGTGTTTAGTGTCATTTAAAAACGAATATCGACCATATCTAACTCCCACTGTTCCAGGCAGACTAGTGACAAAGTAAAACAAACTAAAAAGCATACCAAAAATCACATTAGTAATCAGGACTGAATGATGATGGCTTGTTCGATGGTATTTTATAGTCTACATTAACCGATGATGAGGAAAAATTGAAAAATTTGCATTTCAATAGCTCCATCATATAATTAATCTAATCTCATAAACTTCAAACATTTTGCAGGCTTTTGGATTCAATCAACAATCTCTTGACCTGCTAGATCAAAACTTGTTTGTGATGAATTTATTGTGAGAAGTTGCTTGTGAATAGCCTACTTATTTGTCCGCATTATTGTGAACCTGTATGAAGGTGATAGGTCAGGCATTTTCTAACTTAAAGCATACGCAACATTTATAACTTGAAAGTAAAAATTAAATAAATCCAACAATCTCGAATTTGAGATCGAACTTGACAGTAGCCGCACAATGTTGAACACTTACTTTTTCTGATTTCTCTGGCATTGATTTTCACCGATCCGAATATAAATTTCAATAGCTACTAAAAGGATTTGATTCAAGGTGCACTTGGATTAACGAGAATGCGCACCGAATTGCTCTCACATCAGTCTGTGTATCACACGACTATATACTCCCGTGAAACTCTGTCTGCGGATGTAACCAACACGCCACGGTTACCAATCCAATTTACTAACGTCATGCATATCAGACCTGTGTAGGTGGCTGTTCACATTGTGAAAGCAAACTCCACCTTTCATGCATAGAGAGCGGTTATCAGGCAACCAATCACCATAATCTGTGACGAATTCAAACACACCGGATATCGGGCTGTGGAGGAAATTCGCTGAATGACATTCTTATCCTAGGAAAGCGGTTTGCCCATTAGGTCAGACAGTTCATTCTACTTGTTATAATCTTGCAATTCTGTTCCTCTGTCCCTCTTTTATGTATTACAAAAACCTCGTGAAGTGCATGTGACCACAGTATGTGGATTCAGATGATTACATCCCATTAACAAGTTTCATTTGTAAGATGAAGCATTTTGCGAAGGTTGGAAGCTAATAATCTTTTCTGCTCACAGGAAACCATTGGGTTCACAATCATACTCGACTCCACAGGTGCCCGAAAAATGATTAGATCATGACCAAATTGCAATTATGGTTGACTATCAGAGGGACTTTTATTGATTTTGTTACTGATAATTTTCGTGACCTCATCTGTTAGTCATGAGCATGCTGTGCCCTTTCTATGTGGTTGCCCACGTTATTTTTATCCGTGGCGTAGGTCAAGGACAGTCTGCTGTCAACTATGATTGCGCAGCCTCACTGCCAATGCGGTTGGGTTCAATCAGCGGTGATTCACAATAGGAGGTTGAGCGTAAACGGTTTCAGCATCTAGTACATTGAATGATCAAAGACTGTCTAACGAGACGATAAACAAGGCTCGAACGGAACCGGTGCATAAATATCTGTTGATAATCCTGCTCATCAACATATCGATGAATGGTGAAAGAATGTTTGATCAAAGTGAATAGGATCACAGGGAAGAAATTAAATTATGCATAAATCAAGAAACTGGTAGAGAGCGCTACGGTTAATTATTAGATTAATCTTTTTCCAGCTCCAGAATTACACAATAGATATATATATCTATATATGTCACTGGGAGGATAAATGTGTTAAATTACGGAAAATCGGCATTGACTATTCACCACTGCCAACTGACTATGTAGCAATTTTTCCTTCCTTATCTTGATTTATTTCCGACAAATGTTGACCCACTTTAGTGTCTCGTCGTTTTGCGTTGCACTTTCTGATTAAATAAATGATATTAAAAATATATCATTATTACAAAATTCGCGCTAATGCTTTACTACATTCCCTACACAACACAACTCGTTAGACTCGGTCCAGTTTCTCTTAATCACCTGCTTTTGCTTTGGAGAACGCTGTGAAAGATCGTAAGGACTGGTTGTAAATGAATGCTTCGTATTGAGCGCAGTAAAAGGTTGGATACAAGTAGATTTATAGGGGATCAGTGAGAAATTCTAACAAAAAAGGTGGTTTTTAAATTTCCTGTACACAACAATATCTCCAAATTACGTCACGTGATGGCTTAAGTTTAAAAACCCATGTCCCAACAACAGCTCCTGACAGTTTTTCATAGGACTCCCATTGAATTGAAGATTGTTTCTCATCAAAATGTATCAAATGCAGTCCGTTTGGTTTCAAGTGAAACCGGAACTGAGTGGATACATGGATACAGGCGATGATTTTGATCATATCGGATAATTTCTGTTTTTCCTACAATACGTCATTGAATGATCCCAGGTGATGTGATTGAAGCTCCTCATCACAAATCGGAGCAAATCATTCGCTTTTTTTTACAGCGACTGTGGTCTTTTTAATACAAGCAAATTCACCTCCCTGTATCGTGTCAGGATTATGACTGAGGAGCTTACAATATATTTTCGGTCAGAAATATAGCACAACGCATCAAAAGAACCATATAGTGGTTTTGTAGTCGCGATCAATTGTGTAATCAAACAAGATAGTTACTTGAGAGTATCAAGCCTCATCACCCACCCTGTCTTCGTCACGACGGGAACGGGTCATCTCAAAATTGATTGGTGAATACCAGAGACATTGGGTGGCCATCATTTTGGGTTCAGTCAGCAATAATCGTGCAGGCAGTGAATCAGATCACAAGAAAACCAGATTACTGATATTCAAACAGAGCGACCAAATTAGATTCCGGTGCATTTATTCTAAAAGAAGAAAAAGCCTGAAGGGAAACTTTATAAATTAAAACAACCCCTCTATGTGACTTCGCTTTATACGAAACGTGTCACACTCTTTGTTGATAAGATTGAACAGAACAGTGCTTAAATACAATTCGGAGAACAAGCA
>UZAN01044400.1:0-11986 GCA_900618425.1 Echinostoma caproni | reverse complement strand
AACATTTGTCCTCAAACAACAAAGAAGCCCGAGAAAATGCGTGTAACCCATTTGGTAAAATCAAGGAACCTACCGACATTTTGCAGTAATTGTCCTGGGTGAAATAGATTACCAGAAAAAATGCGAGGGTCCGGAATTTAAATAAGGACAGCTATAAAGTAGTTTTCTCAAGAACAGTCCGTTTTTGATAAGCTCTAAGCGGTTGTGAGGCAACGTTTAGACATAAGGTTGTTAATTTTGAGTGCGTTTGACTTCAGTCAGTGTTTATCTCATTACGTAGATCAGTGTCTCAATTTTCAATACAATTTTTCACAAAAGAAGTTAGGCGAGACATTTAACTCACATACCACTGAATGGAACTCGTGTTTGGAAGTCTCAGCTCTCCAGTGTTGGAGCGATCTCATGAGCGATATTGGATCGCAGTCGAGAACTGGTCGCAATCCGAAAGTAGATGTGACACAGCACTGAACGTCTTGATTTTGTTCGAACCCCATTCACATGAACCGTTTTCCATTTGCTCCTCGTTCTCTCACACCATGATTGGATCTGTGTGATCCAACTCATCCAATCTCATGCAGGCAGTTAGCGCTTATTGTTTCGTTTGACAGCAGCAAACAGACCGATCGATATGCTTATAGTATCAGTACGGTACACTCTGTTGATGCCAAAAGAAAGCTGGCTAAATACGTGTCGGAAATATGTCCACTTGCTTTTGGATTAACAGACCCGTGCGCCCCCCCCCCCNAGCAGAATGATGGATTGTTGACTTGTCACCACATTGAAGGTGGCTGTGCTAGTGTTTAAGATGGGCGGCTAGTGCATCGTGATTGATCAACTGACAAAGGAATTTCCGACAATCGTTTGTCAGTCGCGATATGGTTTTGGCGTTCCACGCAGGTGATCATTTGGTTGTACAGTATCCAATCGCGGTGGTCAAAACGCTGATCAACAGATGTGAGTTTAAAAACACGTATGTCTATTATATTTTTTCCCATCCGTGCTTTGTGCGAGTTACACGGCTCAAGCCCTATGAACTTCTTTATTTGTATTGAACTCTTGAAATTGAATGCTTTCCCTCAGTTGATCCAAATCATTGAACTCACATCAGTTTGATGGGTAGTTCCGATGTTGTTCCCGATTTCGTCAGAATACAAGAGCTTACGCTGTTTCAGAAATATGTTTGTTTATGTNCGCTGTTTCAGAAATATGTTTGTTTATGTTATGAGAAATTCATAAAGGTGGGCTTTTTGACTGACAACAACTCACACACGAGAAGCTGGCGGCTTTGAATGGAAAATAGGTGAGAATAATTTATGACCCACGTTTATGGTTATCAGGAAGTCCGAACATTATAGGCGTGCGTTTTTTCACGAGTTGTGCCACTAAAACGGAGGGGAGCACATTTTCTTTCGAGAAAATGACGAACTTTTTGAACATCATAGTAGAAGCGTACTGTTTATAATAGTCTACTTTCTTATTTACACAGATAATAATTGAACCTCGGAAATAAACCTTAAGGAGAATTGCGGTGATCATTATTCGGTATGTTTTAGAAGATACGCCATACTCAAGCAAAGAATTAATCCATAAACTTGGGAACAATCCACCTTAGAATCGATCTCCATCTGTGTACACTACACGACACAAAGTGGCACATTTTTAGCCCGAAATGTGTGAAACAATAGTTCCCACAGAAAAATCTGACCGAATTGAGTTTGACTGTGTTGTTGCAAGTTGCAAGTTCATCCGACTTAGACCGATATGTAAGTACGAATCAGTCAGTTTTTTTAAAACAATCAATAAACTCCAATCTACGAAATTCTGGTGGTCTAACAGTGCTTAGCAAAGCGCAGTCAAAGAAAAGTAAAACCCCGAATCCTAGAAAGAAAATAACTTTGCTTTACTCAACCAGACAGAAAATTAGTCACGGTCATCATTTTATTCGAACGGACCGTGGAAATGCACAGTTTTATTTCGTCATCTAAACTAACTAATGACGCGTAAAATGACGTCATTAGCCTTGTCGGTATGACCTTGCGATTGGGTGAACTTTTGTGAAGAATAAACCAAAAAACCCTACTCCCGGGGAAGACAGTTTTTGTAACTATCATCATAAATTCCATGATTGTCGGAAGTCAATTTGAAAAGAGGGAAAACTCTGAATACTGTGAGAAATTCTGATCAGATATTCCTCCTAAAAATAGAACATAACAGGGACACTGACTGTTAAAACCGAATGATTGGATGTGAACATTTTAAATGGATCTCTTCAGTTGCTCATAATATTGTCCTTCGTTCGAGTAGGTTGACACGCAAAATCTCCCATCGTTAATTTAACCTCGTAACCTTGTTTCCCACACGAGCACGAATTGAGGCACATACTGAACGGGGTCGTTTCCGCATTATTTCAGGAGATGATAAATTAATATCTTTCTCAAATGAATAAACAGTATAAAAGGGTTGTGGTTGTTTTACAAAGGGTGTGGTTACCTCTGCTGCGGACTTGAAATGTAGCTGTGACGGTTTTCGTCATGAATAAAAATTGTTTTTATATGCCCAATGAAACACGGCTCCGTTGAAACAGGAATATGGCTCACTGCAATTCGTGAATCTGTGCATACTCAAGGATTCATATTGACCGCATGGTCATTCGCAGGAATGTTCGTGAAAATTCGTCAATGTTTCGAATACTTTGAAGCTCTTTACGGTTGCACATCACCGAGCAACAAGTTGTATAGATCTAACACACTAGCATTCATCGATATTTCTATCTTTATATTCCTTGTAGGTTTCTGTTTCCTCATGCAGATTAGGCAAGTGACTTTTGAGCGAATGAGAATGAACAAGATGGTAATATTATAGTCATCCTTAGTGTGGAGAACCGGGGTATGTGTTGCTTTCATTAGTGCATATGTTTACGATTCGCGGTTACTGGTGGCACAGTTCCAAACGAAGTAGGCGGCAGATAGATGGAGCACAAATACTCATAGTGACTCTACTGACATAAGTGTAGGCCATTGGGCTGAAGATTAATTCAGTCAATATGCAGCAAGAGATCTTGGTAAGCACCCACTCAGATAAATTCATCATTTATGGTACACATTTTGTTCCTTTCCCGCCAAGTCAGTGTATAACTGTTTTTTTCAATTGGACTTCTTGTGTTGAGTGACTATACACTTACACCCAGTTCTCACGTGTCATTATTATGAATATTCCTCGTCATAATTTTCATTTCGTAGGTGGAAATGGTACTAACATAAACTGGATCAAAATAAATTGCAGATACAATTTCTAGGAAATGGCAGCCTTGCGTTGCCTCCCGATCATATAGTGAAAACTTATGATCACAAAATGAATGTTGACATATTGTTTACAGGAGAGGTTAATTAGTTTACTTTTAATCCGTATTACCAAAATTGTAAGCAAATCGCACCCATAAACAAGTTTGATTTCGATCTTTCATCCAATATTTGGCAAATTACATTTCACTATTTTATCCAAATGGGCAACCAAAAGACAGCAACCAAAATCTGTGCACGAAAGTGCATGGTTAATGGTTGTAAAACTGAAATGAACTGAAATTGCATTTCATATCTTCATGCTAGTGACCTTGTTTGGTGACCGAGAATTATTCAATGGGTAATGACCCAAAAATCCTTATTTGGTCTGAAGAAAAATATCAAAATGGATTCTCACCTTATTCTGGTTTGTATCGTCAATACTTGTTGTTCACAACTGAGAAAATAACAGAGTAATCCGTTTCCTTTTTCCTTTCTAGAACTGAACTACTGATTGCACAGCTTGACTAACTTTTCCACTATCACATTCTCTAAATACTGCGTTGAATAGTTCCGTTTGGATGAAATGCGAAATGCTTACGGGCGGCATCCATCCAGTCACTTCCTTCTCCACAGTGAACGTAATGTGTGAATGGGCTCAGTCACACATTGTTGCATTCATGTGATGATGAAAACGTAGATATTCTTCATTGACATTTAATTCCGAACATTCGGAAGCATTGCTCACATCCAGATTGTCCTTACCCTAACAACCCAACCAAGTGCTCGTCTTGAAATGGTTTTCGATTAGGCCACAGGAGTGTTTCACCTACCCATTGTCCTTTGGTAAGCGTCATCTGCTGCCGCTTCTGCGTACAGACTAGACCGAACGGTGCATCTGTGTATGATGATCTCATCTGGCTAAAATACACAATCATAAATTTCGTTGAACGATATTCATCCACTAGTCTAGCCAATAAAACAGGTATTGCCTANTGGTCGAATCAATCAGCAAGGAGCAACGCAACAATTCTGGTTTTAGTACAGTGAGCCGCTTATAATGCTGGCTGATAAGTGCATTTCACAGTACGTGAATCGATTGGAGCCTCTTATGACAGGCATGAGCTGTCACTTAGGGTTTGACCGAAAACTGCTCATATGATCTTGACCCTCATTGGGTAAAGCGAGTGTATCGGCTGGTTTCAATAAATATCTGCATATATAAACAAAGCCTGTGGGTTGTTTTCTCAAACGGTCAAAATAACCGTTATCTGGCAATTGAGGGACATAAGAATGTACTGCTTGTAGAATGAACAATGCCGAAATCAAGGTTGAGCAAATACTTGAATAACAAATTTAAGGATATCTATGAAAACCGACAGCGTGAGATCTCATCGGAAATTAGTTGACCGCGGTGGACAGAAGAAAAGAAATTCGAAAATGGCTTTTAAGTCATCCTGTACCTTTCATAACTTATGATATTCCGGTATACACCCAGAATGTATATGTACAAAGTTGATATTCCCGTTAACAATGTTAACAACATCTTGCTAGTTACGCTGATGAGACTGTGGAGTAAAGAACTGATCCAACTGACAGTAACAGACGGTAGCTCAAATTTAGGTCACTCTTTCGGCTTATTGCTCGCCTGCTCGCCAGCAAGGCAAATTCCCTCAGGTTTGACGCGACGCAACAAACGGTTCGCTGTGAACGTCAGAATGGCGTTCAATAGCCTCACCAAATAGACAAGGCGCCTGTTTCGAAGCCCAATCGTTCTACAACTTGGCTATGCCTTGAATATGGTAAGACCATATCCTAAGTCGACATCGGGACCTACTGAATTGAACTTACCCAGTCTTAAGAAACTGAACATACTAAAAATCGGTTTTGAGTTGGCCTGATGATGTTTGCTCTCCAATTTATTAGAAGCAATCCGGTTCGGAATCTAGGCAAGATATGGTATAATGGGGCTGACTACCGATCAAGCCACTCGAAAGTCAGACCAGAGAACAAGAAAGTCAAGCACTTGAAAGGGCTAAGTCGACCAATTCGAGCCACTCAGTTCATGAAGGGATTGTTTGTTGCTAATGTAGGTACAAATTTCTCAGTGGATACGGGGTAAACACGAGTCAACTGGTCAAACGAAAGTTCAGAAGCAAGCAGAGAAATCCGTACGGAAAAATTTGACATAAAGCCTGATATGGAATGGTTCTTGTTCAGTTTCACGAGTATGGATCAAAGAAAGATTTGCTGGTTGTTTAATTAAAAAACGGGAGAGCCTGAGATGACGGAAAAGAATAAATGCACGAGTATCAACAGTTGTAGGATTATTGTTTTCAACATTAACTAAAGTGCATCAGATGAGTACTGGTCAAGCAGTTTATTGAGAAGTGAATATGATACGGTCCAGGAGCGATGATCAAGCAGCGATGCATATAAACATCAACTACAATGTCTAAGAGATGGCGGTCGAACGGGACACTATGGTATAAATGTGGGTGAATATTGAATGAATAGGCGTGATGCATTTCTCCAAAGACGCTTGGTGTTTACAATCTAAACGTTCGCATGTAATCGTCAAAGAACATATTTTGTCTTCAAATTTGAAGGCAATAGTTACAATTGTTGCTTTTCGGTTCCATATATTATTTTAGGTTGGGTCATCTGTCAGACATGTGGACAACTCTCTAACTATCAGTCGTCCCTAAACAGTTCCACAACGCAATTCAAACCCAGATGGTAAAGCCACTTTAAAATAATTCTAACAAGATTTTATACCTTCCACTTATCTTTCAATAATTGGAATTTTGCAAAGACTATTCATTTTGGTGAACTTACTTGGTCACTGCACAATAGCTCTTCTTCCGCAATACGCCGCAAAGTCTCCGCGATACGACGTTTCGGATCATCCATTCAAAGATCTATTCACAATTGGCATTGGTGTCCAGTTCAACCCACTCTTTGAGGTCACTCTGTTCTGGTGCGGTGTACTTTGTTTTTTGACTCTGCTGCGACCGACAATCAGAATATCACGTGACGAATGCTGAGAGGGCAGAAACGCAAAAATGGAACCGATCTATTTTATATCGTTTCAATGCAATGAGTACTCATGAGTAGCCTAATTGTCGTTTTGCGAAAACGGTGGGTAAGCCGACTTAGAGAGCTGTTCCTCGTTCCGGGAGATCAACTTCTGTTTGTTGTCCGAAACGGTTTCTCTGAAATCTGCTGTGATTCACTCGTTTAACACCCGGAATCCCAGACTGGCTTCGTAAACCAAACAACAAAGTTATTCTCATAAGTAAGGCGTTATGATCTCACTTATTCTGTAACCAGAAAAGCAGTACCTTTATTATTTTATTTAAAATTGACAGTAGAAAAGGTTAAATGTGATCGTTGCAATTAGTGTGAAGCTCATAACGCTTACATAGCTTTCAAAGCTTACAAAGCTGCCAGATCTCACGCTTGAGATCTGGTTGACATTACACAATGCGCTGCTTAACGTGACCAGTACTGAATCGTGCCTGGTGTTGAGCTGCGGGTCGAAAATCGATCATTCACGACCTGAGTCGATCTAAAGTCTGTCACGCGTCGAGTGCAAACGAGATTTATTGGACTGTTATCAGGAAACGATGGGCAAGGGTGAGGGAGATCAGCTAGGTAGCACACTTTCGTTGATGTCACGTTTCTCGAGTTACTTAACATCGAGTGAGAATTGGATCAACAAATGACACACGGATCATGGATAGGGGTCGGAAATGGTTCGGTTTCTCTGGTCAACATTTGTTCATTTTGTATTGTTGGTGAAGCGCTAAATAGGTAAGAAGTAAAAAACGAAGTCACAGCATATTTTTGAATAAGGATACCGAATCACTACTGGTTGTCAATTCAAACAGTCAGTGGTACTGTGTGATGGTCAATAGAGAGCACTGAACCACTATTCTAACCTTTTTAAACTCGTAGTTGGTCAGTCCGTTTTGTGTTCCTGTGGCGACTCAAATTTGAAACCTTCGGATTGAGAGCTAAGACACTTACCCTAATCCACATGATCAGCGATTGACCACAAAAATTGTGTCAATTTTAGCCACCCGATTGACGAACTACTCAGAAGTGAAACCCACAATAACTAAAACATGAGGATCATTAACAGTATTAAGTGCTGATGGAAAATCAAAAGAGGTTATCCAAAAGCTATGGGAACTTACTCAATAGGTCTCAGTGAAATCAGTACACTTAATTTTAGCTTCGCCAATGGTGTTCATCGAGGAACGAACATTCACAGTTCGGAAAAGTAATTTCCCATCAGGCTTGTACCGAAGCAATCAGTACACCGTAGAATTCATTTTCCCGATTCACAAATGGCTCAAACTTATTAAAATATGTTCGTATGACTGGCATTGATCTACACAGTTGATGGCTCTCATTAATCAATGCAGTAAGTAAGATCAGCCATGTTTATTGTGCTCCTGATGTATTTCCGTTCGATTCCTAACAAAACACTAGGGCGTTTTTGCGTGCAATGCGCATCATCCAGTCGGGCATGAGAAGAATTCTCTCAGCAGTGATCAGCATATCAATTTCTAAAGAGCAAAGATTCTTTGGTCATTACTCGAATCGCTTCCTGAATTGAGTGACTGCCACAATCAGATGAAGCGACAGATTGAGAGAGAGAGAGAGCGCGTCAAAACGATCGAAAACAACAATAACACTGACCGATATTCACTGCCTGTTGATGGTGAACAAGGAGCGAATGCATTCAGACAGATTTTATTCGTGTAGCATATGATGGTGACTGAACTGAGATCAAGGCTACAAAGAATATCTTAAAACACGATCAGCCAGGTGAGGAAAGCGAGCAGAAGTTGAGCGTAAATAAATGGAGGGAGGTAAANTTAATTAAACAACCAGATGATGTTCCATCGCATCAGTTGTATTATTTCCTTTTAGTAAAGTAATTCGGTAAAATGCAAGTATGCTTTCTTTTTTCGAAAAAAAATCTCAAGAAGTCCATGTTGTCTGAGCAGAGGAATAGAGAGGAATGTCCTGCAGTGATCGTAAAAAAAATTAATGTCTTCACGAAACTAAACGAGGGAGACGTTTACATCCTAGGTACATACGTCTACATGTCCCTTATGCTTTTGACTCGTGAAAAAATTCCAGTTTGATTGTCCTATTCTGTATACTTATTTACCAGAGCAGAGGCCTATAAAAAGGAATTTCTCAAACGCTAAACAACAAAAAATAAAAAGTGACCGTTCCACCTCTAACTTGATCCCTCCCAACAGTGTATGTCAACAACAAGTGAAATCAACTGTGGGAAATTAGTATTTTGAAGACATAATTCATAGTTCTTTAAACATAAAGCCGATTACATGGATGCCAATGTACTAAAGTTTATTTCGTAAAATAACAAACATTCTTCTTAACATCGTGGTTTAGTGAACCGTACTCCTGACGGTGAGGGGGACCTGCTACTCTTCAAATAACACGTAACCATCCCCAAACAGAGATGTGGAAAACAGATCTCAATTGATTTAAGTTTCATGGTGAAAATATGAACACACAGACATCTACTAGATCGTACTGAGTGAACATAGAGTTGAGCAAATTTTCTAGATTTTTACGCGGTAGATAATTGTGACACAAGAACAGTGGAGAATTCGATTTGAAGTTATATGAGGGATTCCTTCACGTGGTGCCCGCATCAAGTTCGAAGAGGATGGGTTCGGCTATGTCGTGTAAAGACAAAATGAAAAGCTGTTTGCGCGCGAGGGTAGTAAGCTGCAGTCCTACCTGTGAGGCCCTGGGTCCGATCGCACTTGGGCCAACTAGTTCGCACTGCTGATGAAACACAATCAGATCCAGCCAGCTGTGAAATGCTTCTTACTTCTCAGTTCACGGTTCATTCGCTGTTTACACGACTAAATCAACCATAAAATAATATCTCGTGGTGGCCAAAACGCCATGAAGGTTGTTTCGTTCTTGTTGTGACAAAGTCATTAGTGTGTATTTTGGATGCACTTTTTGGTACTCGAAACGCGCTCCATTCCATCCCTGGGGTTTGAATTTACCCCTGACTTATAACACTGTCAGTCANNNCCTTTTATTTCAATTACAATCTTTCGGCTAACCCCTCGGATTTCTCGGATATAACAACAAAGAAAGTGGGCCACAAACGCAATGGAAATCGAATGAGCCCGACCGAAAGTAACTGCCTGAATTTCCTAATTTATCCTAAAAATGTACAACGCCCCAAGAGAACTGGTTGAAAACATGTTTTGTTACGATAGTCGACTTTAAGTTGTTCACACCTAGTCCAAGTTACTTACATTGTGAGTGTGAGTTATACCCCCAACCCTGTGATGTGTTTTGGCCGCCGAATCCGAAAAAAATGATACCTTGACCAAACCTGGTTTGGTATTAATCTCTCCCCATATACCACTCCACTCATGATTTACGCAAACTCACAGAGAA
Organism: Echinostoma caproni; assembly: GCA_900618425.1. Taxonomy (NCBI): domain Eukaryota; kingdom Metazoa; phylum Platyhelminthes; class Trematoda; order Plagiorchiida; family Echinostomatidae; genus Echinostoma; species Echinostoma caproni. Next base: position 2,237 of record UZAN01044400.1, on the reverse strand, counting down.
TCTCGTAGCCTTCGCTTTCACAACCAACTTTGGAATCTTCAGACCTATTCCCCATGTTGACATCACAGTGGAGAAAGAATCTTAACCATAAGGTTCACCGTATTATGTTGGTGGAAAGCATACGGGGAAAAATTCCTTTTGGTTCTCACTTGGCCGTTTATTCTAAAAACAACTCTATACGAATTATGATATTACTTAAATAATCTCTGTATAAACAGCAAATGAATTGCAAAGCTAAAAGTAAGCATTGCACCACTTTCTTAAATTTTTCAAGTTCCATCAGCGTTGTGAATCCGTCTAATTTTACCCGGAACACAAACCAGAGAAAACCACTGAATAACTTAGGATTGTCCATGGAAAAGACCTCTGTATGGTAATCTAAGTCATTAACACATCCAACCTAGTTCAGTGGAAATCACTAAAAGCAGGCTATTTCACTAAACTTCAGTTTCCTCTGCGTTATTTGGTTGAGATTTCTTTGATGTGTGCAAAAGCCACAGGACCGTTTTGATTGGTTGATGATTATGATAATAATAATAATAATAATAATATTAATGAGGAGGAGGATAACGATGATGGTTTACAGAAGCAGATGGTACGAACAAGAGCAAGGCTACGTCATGTAGGCGATCTTGTTAGCTCTAAACACTGCTGTAAATCGCACACCGACTGACTTGGAGTTGAAAGATAGTCTAGCATCGTCAATTGATTTCTATCGTCCTTAACAATTCCATCTTAGTAAACTAAGCGATAGTTCGTATACTTAGTACTCATATAAAGTCGTGCACAAATAACAAAAGCAACCCTGATTTTTATGTGGAGTTTTGCGAGTATAATGCCATTAAAGAACTTGATTTTTGTTTGTTCTAACTGGATTGGAACATATTAATCGTTAATTGTTTTAGTAGGTATTAATTAGTGCATCAATGGCTTTCAGCCCCAGGGCAAACTTTCCTTATAAACCGCTTTCCAGTAGTCTAACTACCCCCATTGATGAAATTATTGTCAGTCTCTTAGTCGTTCTTACGAAAGAATCCGGTGGTACTTCAAAACACGGAATATGCCCATTGATTAGGAACTTAATGTAGGCGAACACATGTTTTCGATGAATTCCTTTTCAAGCCTTTACAATCACATTTATATGAAACAATTTCAATGCGGTCAAACAGAAAAAGTCGATGAGTCTTGTGTTTCGCACTGAGCTCAAGTGAACTCCAAGTGTGTGCGCTGTTTTGAGTACACAACCATAGTCGTTACCTCATGGTGTTACCTCAGGGTCGTGTGAACAAGCGATTTTCTCTTCCCCCGGCCAGGGGAGTTTGAGAGCTTGAATCAGTTCGCGTTGTGCGCACAGCTTAGGCTTCATGAGTCGGATGCTGATCGCCTCTGCGGTTGCTAGCGTCTGAAACCGTATTGCTCTTGAGGGGTGTGATGAAACCCGATAAACTATTGTAAGTACCGAGCGCATGTCAACCAAATCATTGTACAGGTAATGAAGAAATATTAAAAGCACAATGTAGGCAAACTTGAGAAAATTAGCTTGTCTTAGCCACGACGAATGAAAACCAAAACACAAGGGCGTTGGTGACAACGTTTCGACCCTCTTGGAAGGCCCTTTTCAAGTCGTTTGATCGGTTAATCTCACGTTACAAGCAATTATAAGGTGATGGGTAAATTACATCGTACAGATAACTGACGTAACGGAAACACAGAGCGATCCTGAACAAAACACAAGCACTTACAGCCAAACTACTACAGGAGTTAAAACCAAAGTTGGGTAAGTCACAATGGTTCCAACTGTATCCAAAGACTTGTTGTACGGCTCGCTTATATGGTCTACCCAAGATACACAAATCAACCTTCCTATTTGTCCCATTTTTGACTACACAAGTACCCCTAATTACAAGCTAGTAAAGTTTCTCACACCTATTTTACTACCTCTCTTGAAGTGTAATAAAAATTTTATCAAGAATTCGTCTCATTTAGTGAAGAAACTCAGAACACTGACTGCTGAACTTGATGAATGCCTAATGAGTTACGATGTGGTATCCCTGTTCACACAAATGCCTATCAATGAGCGTCTGGGCATAGTGAGAAGTCGTCTTAACAGCGACCGCACACTCAGTGATCGAACGAACTTGACAACTGACGAAATAATGAAAGCAACCGAACTATATCCGAAGTCAACACTATTTGTGTATAACCGTTCACTCTACAAACAAACTGACGATGTTGCC